>CM062573.1:32731435-32761435 GCA_031468815.1 Morus bassanus
CATGCCTACTTAATGTGCATGTATGGCACTACAGTGACCTGATAGATCATAATGGCTCCAGAGGAGCCATTGCAGGCTATTGGGCAAGTGATCTATGAATTAAAAATTCTTTAACAGTTTTTGAAGAAGCTATTACAGTGTATTGTGTCGGTGACACCTGCCTTTTTAGCATGTGGGCTTACTGTGCGCTCATGCCACTTGCACAGGCCCTAGAAATGATGTTGTTCAGAAGAGTATTAGTGAGAGAAAGGGCTGAGCAGCAAAACAAAGTTGCAGACAGGTTGAGTCTGGATTTTGAAAATCTGAATTTTGTAAATGTCCAAACTAGGGTTCAGGGGAGTGTGGCTTTAGGGCTCTTGTTCAGCCTGTTAACAGCCCAAACTTGATTAAATCCTCTATCTAAGATTTAGCTGTTTAGAAAGCTTGAAAGTGCATGCTGGGATTGGATTGCAGCCCATCTGTAGTCTCTGCCATGGGATTTATAAAGCTGTGATTTGCAAGGCCATGACTGGCAAAGCTCTAAATTCTGACCTTAAAACCAGCACCACAAAGCTGCGGAGAATGCACAGTCTCAGTTGATGCTACAGATAAATTCTGCACTGAACAATTTATTTGAATTTACTATTAGGTTTCAGCAATCGGTGAGCTTCCTTTTCTTCCCTATCTACTGTTAAATCTCTGAAGAAGTGAATGGTTGAGACCTAAAATGGTATGTGACTAGTTTGAATGTTCCCACTCAGAAATCAGACTCTAATGGTACTTGCCATGGAAAGGAGAGATTATGTTAGGTTAGAGCTGTGGAAAGGATGCAGATTTCCACTAATAAAAGTGGGTTGTCTAACCACTGAGAAATGGGTGTTTTTATATGCATAAAGACACATGAACAGAAATGTAGTTGCTCTTCACACTGGAATTTTATCATAAACTCATCCCTCTCATGAGAATGTTTATGTGTGCCTAGAACAATGCTTCCCCAAAAAGTTGGACCAAGAAGCATGCAATATACCTTGTGATGTCAATCTTTTGGCAAAATGAGACTTGATCACATACCTGCTGGTTTAAATAATGTGATAGGAAGAGGCTGTATTACTCTTCAGCATTTTTGTGCTTTGCAGAGGGGAAATTTTGAACTCCAAGACTAGTGAGAATTGTGGATCAGCAGTGGACTCCTTGCTCTGGCCTTGTGGGACAGAGGTTGGGAAAACACCAGATGTGTTGAAAGTATATCCCTTCTGACTTTGAGAGGCGGAAATGCCTTGTGGCACAGTTTCTGTGAAGTCTCATGCAAGTTTATTATCCTTACTTTGTGGGAGTGGTGTACTGCTAGCTTCCTTAGTGGTTCAGCCCAACAGTTTGCTCCAGAAATGCTTTTTGTTGCAGTAAAATACATATTGTTCTTATGCTTTTTTAAAAATGTAACTTGTGTGAGAAGTTGCAATATGACAGGGTGTCCAAATGCATGATTAACAAAATGTGCTGCTTTGCCTCTTTTTCTATGATATGTAACAATGTGGGATAATTTCTTAAGGGACAGTGAATATGCTTCATGTATTTTGATTCCCAGCTAGGATGGCTTTTTTTCTTTTTTTTTTTTTTTGGGGGGGGAAACCACAATTTGCAGAACAATGAAGGAGTCTGTTTGGGAGTTAGAATACTCTAATTTAAAATAAATTAAAAAAAAAGTATTCCAAGGAATCTGAAGGTATCCCAACTGTTGGTTCTAGCTATTGATTGAGCACCGTTCTCCAGTCGAACACACAGTCATATTGATGACTTCCTGTGATAAAGAGGCTGATGTGGATCATCTTTTCAAAATTAATATAAAATAGGAAAAAGGAGCACATTTTGCACATGGATTAACTCTGATTTGGTATTTGCATTTATTAAAAAAAGAAGTCTCTCAGTAAGGCATTTAGCTCTGAACTTTTTTAAAAAAATGACTTGTTCCTTAAAGAAGTCCTGCTCTGGTGAAGTTGCATGTGCTGATGGTGTTTGAACATAAGCCTAACCTTAAAATAAGACAAAAGTGTAAAATATCTGCTCCAAAAGAGGATTCATACACTATACAAAGACTCAGTGGAATTTAGATTTCTAAATCTTTGGGTGCATTGCTTAGTAATCTAAAATTCTTCAAGCACCTAGGTACCTTACGCAGGTGACTGTCCTTGTAGGTCCAGGTAGGTTCATATGTACCCAGGACTAACACCTCTTCCTGCTCATGTCCAGAGCTTCCAGGTTTTGTGTAATGGATCTTGGGACTGAACGCAGGATTTGGGAGCTCAGCCAGATGCCTAATAGATATTGTAAGACTCTGCTCTTAGATGAGTGCTTTACTGAATGTAGGTAGAAGTGCTTTGTTTAATCAGGACTGTGGCACTCTAGGAAATTCTAGAGTGATCATATATGTAATTCATTTTGTTTCTGTTCAGCATTTGTGAGTCCTGTATATTAACCAATTGTGAAATATTTGGAAAACACATCATTGAAAGTAACATTTCACATTTGTATTTCCCCATAAGTATATTTAACTGTTAATGAAAGCCATGGGACTGAAAGCTGTTGAGACAGAAATCTTATTCAGGAGACTAGAGCTGTAGTGCTCTCTGACTCATCTGATCCTCCCGTGTCTCCTTTGGGATTCAACCATTTTTAAAAGGAATTACAGATAGCAGTAGAAGAATAGCTTTGTTGCTGGCTATTCATTCCATGATGTTTCAACATAGGGCACAGATTAATGTAATTTATTGTGTTGATTTTTGTTTTCTGGACATCTGTTCACTACACCCAAACTCCTTCTGTATAAGACTCTGAGGAGCCATCAGTTGGTAACAGTTAGAAAACACTGGGCTAGATATTCACTGGTGACTTGGAGGTAAAACTCTTTATGCATTGGATCTCCAGTGCCCTGAGCTATCCAATTGTCTGTGTCAAATAACCCCAATGTGCCTTGTGTCAAATATTACTGATGTCACTATTGACATTGTGTCAAAAAATGTCATACCTAATGTCTGTCACTGAAGAATGGTGGCAGAGTCAAAATTTGACAAAAAACACTTAGGGACAGATAATGAAAGTACTGTGCATCTTTCTCATTCCCCTCAAAGGGAACTAAGTAAATTGTGAGTGCCTACTCAAATTTTCTTATGCAGCACATATTTAGTGTTGTATATTTCTAGCCACAGAGATTATAGAACTAAACTTCCTAAAAATATTGGTAAACAGGGGAAGTTATTCAAAACAAGTTTAAAATGACCCAAGTTAGTATGCAGAGCTGCAGTTGGTGTGGAACAGCTCCATGTGTTCACCCAAGGCAGTAGATAGCTTCAAACATACAAATGCAATGACGCAGGAGATATTGGGCCATGAGAAGCACAGTGAAGAAAACAGATTTGTTTAGGCTCATTACACCTCTCTGTATATTATTTTAAAATGTTAAAGCTTTCTAAAGTTTGAAACCCATGATCATGTATGATAACATTAATTGTTTTTGTGAGAAGGTGTTATTCTTATCATTCTAAATTGAAGTTTACTTCCATTATACTTTTCAACATGGCTTGATATGGCCTAGTCCCTCTGGGTCTTACAGTATTCTGCAATTTTAAGGGCAGGATCTCCCACCCATGTGGATGTAGCCAAAGAAATATTTACAAATGACTCAGAAGAGACACATTTTCAAGCCTTTTTCCCTTATGGAAATTATGGGATATTTTAAAATACCCTGACACTGATTTCTAGATTTTTTTTTTTTTCTCTGAGGGTTTGAGTATTTTGGTTTTAGTTATTAGTACCTCTGAGTCTCTCTGGCTCATGGAATCAGGGTCTGTATCCTTTCACCTTCAGAGAGAGCATCAGGAAGTTCTGCTGCTCTTGGACTGGACTGTGGGCAGCAGTATCTGGCAAGAGTTGTCCTATGAGCAGACAAGTTCAGTAATTTCAAAATACTCCTGTTAAGTAGTAGTAATAATAATAAAATAACAGTGGACTTTAAAGCAACATTCTACTCTGCTCCTAAAGCAACTGCCTACAGTTTTCTCATGCTGCTCTGAGAGCCTCCAGACTTGTGTGAAGTAGTGTCGGCTTGTGTTGTCCAGGCAGTCTGTGTGATTTGTTAGAGCCACGAGGTCAAATCTTCTCAAGCAGTAAAGAAATGTTAAGAGACAGGGCTTGATGTATCCATCAAAAGGCTGACATATTGTGAGCTGTTTTAGTTTTGTACAGCTTTCCATGAAGTGAAGGAGTCATATGCGGACAGTAAACACCCTAATGTCTGGGTCAACGTACAGAATCAATTACTGCAGAGCAGCTGTACTTCCAGTACCTTCACTGTGGCCTACCTGCACTGACTGCTGCTATTTTGGATGCAATGCTGAGAGCTGATGAAAATCCCAATGCATTGGGACTGTGAATCACATGGTGCTGGAGTCCTGTTTGGGTTCTTAGATACATACCTATTTTTTTTAAAGTGCTGTGAACTTTGAATCCATATTAATTTTATGTTTCTGAAACATCTTTGCCTAAAACACAATAACAAATAGAAAATAGGGTGCTCTCAGATCGTGAATAAAAGCTGGGCTGTAGGAAGAATAAAATCCTTCAGCAGAAATACTCAGGAAGGTAACAAAAACATAGATACAAAGCATTTGCCTAATTACCAACATAACTGGATTTAACAAACATGGAATTAATTACTTTTTTTGGCTTCATTATGTTAAATTCATTTAAAAAAATCTAGTTTTGGGCATTTTACCTCTGAAATACACAGTATTTGCAAGTTCAGTGCTGCCAACATTTCTCAAATAAGTGAAATGGCTTAGGTGATATTTAAGATGATTTTGTATATGATGAATGCCTCATTTACTGTCCTACATTTAACACACTGAAATGTGTGTTTGAAAGTCTGAATTAGTACATCTGGACTCAGGTTGTCTGCAAAATAGCAACAAGAATCTTCCAAAGTTTTTCTGGGAACTTTGTTTAATCTAGATCCTGTTCCTGGAGGACTCCTTCCCACTTGCAGGCGTTCTCTGCTTTCACTGTCTCATGATCTCTTATCCAAGAAAGATCCTCTGTTATGGCTTTCGCAGATATACCATTTTTGAGTTAATAAATAACATAGAAGCTTTTCCTGACCTAGTCTTGGCCTCCAAGGTGAGAAGCAGAGGAAACAAAGGAAGAAGCTCAGCTCCTGATCCGCTGTAGATCTCAGTTCCAACCTGAGTTGTGGGATGGAAGTGAAAGGAGAGTTTTCTTTTCATCCTGTACAAATTTCAGGCATTAAAAAGTTCTGTTTCATTGGCCAAGATTGCTCAAGCTGTTCTATTTGAATAAATAATATATATTTTGAGAGAGATTCCAGAACTCTATCCTTTTGGCATTCACTGGTGTCGATGAAGCTGTAGGTTAAATGCTTGCTCCAATTAAGAAAGGAAAAAGGACAACCAAAGAGTGAGCTCCAATAAAAGTGGGTGAGTGAATGTGCTCTACTAGAATAACTAGTCTGATGCTCAAGATACTCACTTATGATGTGTGAAGCTAAATTTCTGATCTACCTTATTCAGAGCCAGACCTGAATGTAAGCCTCTCCCATTCAAAGGGGATGTCTTTATTTCATCCTTCTGTAAGGTATCTGTGGGTCCTTTATTTTCCTTTTTCTTTTTTTCATGACCACTACTTTCATGAATTCCTGGTAATACCAATTCATTCTGTTCTTTGTAGGGCTTTCTGCCTCCGCTTGCCCTCTGTAGCAAAGGCATGAATTCTCAATTTGTATTAATTCTAAAAACATTAATTCTTCTAATTATGGGGCCCATAAAAGAGTTATTATAACCCATAAAAGAGTTAATGGCTGGACTTTGTGTTTGATAAAACACTTAGCATGGTAAAGTAACATGGTAAAGTTTGTTTAATATACAAATATAATATGTTTCCATCCATTTAGTTTAAAGTTCTCTTTCTCATATTTAGCAGTTTACTAATGAGAATACCTGTGTAACAGTAATACTTTAATGGTATTTACTAACATAAATATTTGCTTTCCAGAAGCAATGTTACACAAAATTCCTGAACTGCAGTCTAAGCAACTGCTGGAATGTTTGAGGTAAGAAACCTGACCTTTGGGGAGGATCAACATAAGGAAAACAGAGTTTCCACTGTTTGTGACTTGTGTCCATAGTGAGGGGGCTTGGAATGGCAGGAGGGCGACCAACACACACTGTGTCACGGCTGAACCCCAATGGAAAGTTCTTGCCATTATAATTACATTGATAACAGAAAATATTTTGCATGAATTTCAGCATATCCTTGTACGCTCAAAACAGACAGTTCGGCAAGGTCTTTATGCAACAGATAAGGGAAAATAAATAGAAAGAGACCTTCATTTATACTAAATGTTAAGAGTTGCAAAACCTGTGTGGAAAAGAAGAATCTTGAGTCAGCTTTGTTCTAAATGCTGATGAAGTTACATTAGCTGCATATTGAAGGCAGAGCAAAAAATGTCATCTTTGAGGCATCATCTCTTCCACATAAATTCTGCTCCTTCTCCCTCAAACTATTTAGTTGCCAGCTATTATTCTCAAGTGCTTGCTTTCAACGTGCATCATAAAGTATCGTATCCATGTATCCATGTTGCTGCAGTTGATACGCAAGTGACGGTCCTGATATTTAATCAAAGTAGCTTTGATTGGGTGCACAGATGACAGTCAGTGATAGACATGTGAAAGAGTGAAGTTTCATCCATCGTGCCTCAACTGGAGGGCTTTTCCAGATTGTAGACAAATATACAGAAGCCTTCTAAAATGGTAAACCTCCCACAGGTTTATTCTTGGAAGTGCAGGAATTTGCCTGGTATATTCAGGTAAGTGTTGATATGAGATGGGCAGGAACAGGCAGGTGGTAAATTTTTTTCCAGGGTGGGCTTGCAGTTGAGATATGAAATGGAGATGCCCTTTACTTATGATGCCACTTTTCTTATTTTAATTATTTTTATTTTAAGGACTTCTTTCCAAGGGGTCTTATACTCTTTCTTTTTTTTTTTTTTCCTTAGCAAAGTAGTCCTACTTAGCTTATTTATTTTTCAGCTTTAAAACATCAGCATTTTATAGATCTGAATTTCACAATGTGAGGATGATTGCTACGTACAATTTGCAAAATTGTGATTAACCAGCCCCTGTTTCGAGTCAGTTCTTCCTAATTCACAAAAGGCTTCCAAGAATAGTCTGCACAAAATTCAGTGTGCAAATTGTAGGGCAGATTTTTAGAGGGCAGTTTAAAGAATGAAGTCCTAAGGGTTTTATCTATATTTATATCTCTTGTTAAACCAAACTCTTATGTAAATGTTACAATCTGTAAATAACAAGCTGAGCAGCTTTCTTAAAGGAAAGATTGCATCCACATTTTTTGAATTTTGGCAAAATTATTAACTTACACAATAGACTAATATACAAGTATATTTGGAAGCAACTAATGCTAGCCTGTGTCTTCATCTGTATTTTATGGATATTTAAAGGTTTAAGAATACATAGACCTTTCATTTTCCAGTAAAAATTGTCTCAAATTGAAAAACACTGCCCTTAGTGATGGCTTGAAAAAAATGGAGATAGCTTTTGTATACTTTTACTTTTTATAGCCATTAATGTTGTAGTAAATCTTGTATTATTGTATACAGTCTAGATTATTCTTCATTCTTTTGCCTTTGGACAGGAAAGAAATTACTGGCTTCCATCAGTGTTATTGGCAATCCCCATATTCTGACATCTGTTCCTTTCTAAACATTTTACCAACCTTGATGAAATGTAGTTTAGTGTTAGAAGCTGACTTGAAGAAAAAATTGGATGATAAAAAAATAACATTGATTAAACACCAGAAGTAATTTACCAATGACTATCAATATTTTGATGGCCACTGCAGTTTATTTCAGAAAAGCTAGACATCTTATAGAAATTTTAATCATATTTAATCTTTGTATTAAGCTGAATAAATGAATTCTCATTTTTTAAACAGAAGGATGAGAGACTGATTTTGCTCAATTTTAATCAAACTCTTTGAGCTGAATTCCTGAGAATGTTTGGGGCGTATTTTATAGATGCCATGCAATGCACATGTCCTGAAATTAAAAATCTCAATTAATATTTTCTAATACTAAGTGGAGGTGTCATTCATGACTTTGCCCTTTCCATGGAGCTGTGCCACTGCAATGCTAGACTTAGATTTGCCTGTGCTAGACCAGGTGCTGGAGTAGGGGAGTCCTGCAGGGCACTCGAAGGGGCCTCAAACAACAAAGGGAATGGGTCTCTGGTAAACCACTGACTTTACATACACGCCTTCTTTATTAACTGTGCTTCATTAAAGTAAAGCAAAGTAATAAAAGGTGAGTGTGATTATTCTGTCTCTGGTACCAAGTGTGGAGCAATTATGGTGTGTCTTTCCTCACCCTGTGGGGTGGTGAGCTACAAGAGGACCCTTGCAAGAGGTTCTTGAAGGTTGGGACAAAAGCAGGAGCGAATGTTTCATTTCCAAGGATTGGAACAAGCTAATTACATTGTGAAGGAGCAGGGTATGAATAATATCCTCTTGGGAAGGGAAGTATGGGGGAAATAAATTGAAAAGGGCTACTACCAAGTGTGTGTTCTGATGTTGTAAAAGGTAGACATACAAGAGGATGGGAAGGTGTGATTAGATTTTTTCAGAAGCACTTAGCAGCAGTCTCAGTGGAGCTGTTGAAATTCATGGGATTTACTATGGATTGGTAATGTTTGGGAGCAGAGTTTGGGCCATGCTAAACTACGAGACCTAGGGTGGATCCTTCCTGAAGGTTTTTCAGTGAGGCCATAATACTTCAAAAGGAGGAGGAAGGCATATTTCTCCAGCACTGTATATGTATGTGAACCATTGAGGACAAAATAAATTGCAGCTCTTGATGAATTCACTTAGTCGCACCAAGATTTTCAAAGGTGGAATTACTCCTCTAGCAACAGGATCTTATAGGACTCCAAAGCTAGTGTTTGATTCCCTTACCTTTGAGAGTAACTTGAACCACTAAGGGTTCAAGGTAGTTGCTAGGCTATTTGAAGTGGAGGGGATTTGAGAGAATTGTTTTCTCCATTTTACAGAAAATTTTAATTTGAAAGAAAATTTTCCTAACAGACCTCCTTTAGAAACTCAGCATTTAATGTGAAAACAGTTTTTCCTTTCATTTCCTAGAAGTCATGTACGGTAGCAGAAACTGAGTGGTCTAGGTTAAAGTGGTGTGTAAACTGACAGTTTTTGGATTCTAGTACTCTGTGCTAATCATAAAAAAAATTCACACATTTCAGCCAGAGACCTCTCAGCATGTTTTATAAATTCATTCAAAGATGAATGAATTTTCGCAGTTCCTTGCTGAGGATATTTAGTAGAGAAAGTAAACATTATAGACAAAATGTCACTTTTGGGAAGTGTATTGTTTTTCTTAAAGTGGATCTTTTTTTGTTTTTCTTTCTGAAAATACATTGGATTCAACTGTGCTTATATGTACCTACCAGGTGTACAGTCTGGTGGTCAGGAGGCTGCCTTGGGAAATGGGATGACCCAAGTTCAGATGCATGCCATTCCCAAGTCTGAGCAACTCAGACTTAAAATATAAAAACAAGAATGAAACAATCTCTGAATTAGATAAAGGAGCAGGACTTGGTTCTTCTCTGCTGTAGCGTGTTCCTGTAACTACCAGGAGACAGAGATCCTGATTCTGTCTTCTTCTGACAAACTAAAGACAGCATCTAAAAATAGTTCTTTTAAGACAACTGTGTTTTATACAAACCTTTGGAAAAAAAAAATCCACTTCCCCCCTCCCCCCCCATAAGCTAGAAATTAGAGAGGGAAGCAAGAAAATTGTCATTCTGTAGTCATATTTAGTATCTCTTGTTCAAGGATGGAGAAATGGAGAAGAAGATTCAGTCGTTTGCCCCAGTGTCACACAGCTAAATCAGCAGGAGTCTGACGTAGGGCCCAGGAGTCCCGACTAACCAGGGCAATGTTATAATCGGTAGGTGTCTGCCCTCCATTGTCAGACCCATAATGCCTGGTAGCCTTCTCGTACCATCTCACAGGCTCTCTTTAACATATGGTTGCAAAGCTGTTGACGTTCACCTGCTTAGATATCTGTACAAACTACTAGTAGGAACTACATAAATATCTAACAGATGCACACATTCACCCTGGGATTAATGCATTCTGGACTCGGACCCGTCAGCATCACACCCCTTCACAATTGCATTTTATTTTTTCACTTGCTCATGTGGTGTACACCTGTGACATGCTGGCAATGCACTTGCTTGCAGTGAGAGAGCCCCTCAGGTTCAAAGCTATCCTTATATCTTTGTTCCCTTATGCGTGAACCTTTTGAGGTTTTCTCTTAGTGTTCAAAAGGCTTGAGCATGGCATTACATCTTTAAAACCTATTCTGACCCTTTTTGAATATGCTGAGTATAAAAGCAGAAACAAAGCAAGGAGAACTAGATAAATAGATGCAGGGAGACATCATAAGGAAAAAAAAAAAATAGCTCCTGAGCTTGCCAATACTACTTCATGCTTTTTATTGCAAACCTCTAAACTAACAATAGACCACCACCTCACGCAGCTGGGTGTGCAAATTGAGGGTGTGCTGAATGTGTGGGCTTTCCAAATGTAGCACAATAACAGGAACACCTGTGCTAAATAACTTTACATTGATTTTATTTTTTTACAATATCCAGAGTTCTTCTCTTTTAGAAGTATGCATAGGGGAAGAAAAGGACTTGTCAACTTTAGTTTCAGTTATAAGCTTTATCTCCCAAGGTTCGATGGAGCTGTTGAAAAATCACGGGGATTTACATGCTCTAAACAAATGCAGGATTAGGTCTTAAAATGGAGGAGAGATTGTTCATCTTCTGGACCCAGCTTTGCTAATGTACGTTGGCTTTGGCTAACAGTCTCCTTGCTGTTCAGTCCTGGTTTGCTTGCTTGCTTGCTTGTTTGTTTTAAATGAGCAGCCGATGTTTCAATAGCCAGTTACAGCAACAGAAAGGTTAAGAAAAATACCAATAGTCTGAAAATGTGTATCTTAAGGTGCATCACTGATTTCAAATTATTAATATTCAGTAATTCATGGTTGTTTAATGAAATGACATAGCAAATCAGAAAAAGTAGAATTGAGAAGTTTCTGTAACTTAATTCTCATCACTGCAGAACCACATAGTTACTATTGCTGCTATTATTATTTGGAGTCATAAATTAAGTTTAGTGTTATGTGTGATGTTAAATTTCAGGGATAAAAAAAAGATGCTTTTCACTGCCAAGATTTTACCGTAACATTCGAGGCTATGAATCTGAGAACTATAAAGACGGACATCATTGGTAAAATCTAAGCATACTTTTTTGGTCAGTTTGTCAGCAGTGTAAATGGATCCAAGGGTTGCTCAAACGGCTAGTTAACCTTTTCTCCTTTAACGATACCTGAATTTGAGGTTCTCTTTCACCTAAATACCTACCAATTTATGTCCATAATTTCTATTAATTCGGAGTCTCTCTTTCTTACATTGTTGTTACTTGAAATGGAAAATATTGGTTACAGTCCAAGAGAAAAATTTATAGCCTGTCATTGTAGCCTTGTGCTATTTCAATACAATAATACAAATGCATTCCCTCTTTCTGATAAGTGTATTTTTCCTTTTACTTTCTCATGTGATGTTCAGACCCTTTCCAGACTTACTTTGTCTCTGTGGTCCCAGAGATTACAACCACTCAACGAGCCTTTAAAGATATTTGTTACCCTTTAAAGCAAGGGGAGCAGACTCTCTTGTTCTCTTTCACAGTCAGACTGGGACTGTGGAAGGCAATTCTGATGTTGTATGGCTAAAAGTTGGGGCTTGTGGTACTTCCCTGTTAGGTCACGTTATAACCTTGTGCATGTCTTCCTACATTTTCTATGGGAAATACTGCATCCGCCAATGTTGGAGAAGGTAAAAAAAGTTTTCCAGGCCTAATTGAGCTCCTGTTGATGTGTTCAGTGAGGAGATGGAGCTTAGGAACACAGAAATGCTGCATGTTTTGGAAGTAAGAAGGAGACCCGCTGGACAAAATTTTCTTTCCAGCAATCAAGGGAAGATGGGAGTCTCGCAGCAGTAATGTGGACTCCTCTAATTACCACTTCCAAGTTATTAGCATCTGGAGCCCTTTTTCCCTTTCCTATCTAGCAATTACAGAGTGGGATAGATTAACATGTTGCAGAAGCTGTATAGTGGACTAAGTTTCTCACTGTTGGCATTTGGTTGGTTGCTGAAATTGGTACTTTCAGCTGAAGTACAGGCTTTTTACCTGGTATTGAATCCCAGGCCATTCTCTTCATAGATAATGTATTTTCAAGTACCACGCAAATTATTTATTTACTTCTCTGCTCCCTGCCCCCACCAAAGAAAAAAAAAGCACATCTTAAAAAGCCAAAGAAAACCAGTCAGACACATGTTTTGCACATGAAGAATCACGTCTATAGTAAAATGGGATCCATATGTGTGTTTTGGATGTGAGCATCAATGCTCAGTTTAGCTTTGCCCACATGCCAGGGCGTGTGCACTGCTGCCGAAAGCTCAGAATTTTCTTGCTAAATCACACACAAAATTTGAACTCGGGGTTGCGTTAGAGTCATAAGTTCATATTTTTCTGTTGTTTCTTTCCCCATGTATAGTGTTCTTTGTTTACAAACCAAATCCTCTCAAGATTAAATTTTAAAAAGACTCTGTGATTTAATGGACTTAAGATCAGATTCTAACCTCCAGTGTGAAACGAGCCTGACTGTAGCACTCAATAGCGGTAGAGGATTGTTTGCAGTTGTGAAGCAATGACCGCCAAACATTATTCAGAAAAAAAGATGCTGGGACTAATTTGCATAGATGAAATTTTCAGATGAATGTTAAAAAACTGAGTAACAATAGACGGTGACATACACAAAGGGTAAAAGAGAAATTACTACCATCCCAATGTAGCATTGCACTTTTTTTCCCCCCCAACCATAAATATCTTAGAAAAAAGCTTCATATAAGGAAATATGCTAACTTGAAGCTATCTTCTGCATATGTCCTGCAGAAGCATCTGGACACATGGAAAATTGTCCTCCATGAATCTGTTTGCAGTTTTAAAATTTATAAAGATAATTGTCTTTTCATTTCGTCTTCCAAGTTTTGGGCTTGTTTATGCTTATACATTAATTTTATTCCTTTCTTTCACTTTACCCCAAATAAGAACAACCTTGTAAGTTTAAGATCAGATCCTTGCTATTGCTCAGGTACCTCATGCTCCTCTGGTAGTGGAAAGCATCTGTGTCTTCACTGGCCTCCAGAGGATTTGAAATACCATCTCTAATACAATCCTCAGTAAGTGGCGGCAGTAGCAACAGTACACCATCTCCTCTCTCTCTCTGAGGATATACTTGGAGCAAGGGGACAGACAACCTGTGACTATCAGATTAGTTCCATGTTGAATACAGGTAAAAAGGATGAATTGGCTAGAGAACAGTTCTGAAGCTTGTTCTACTGTACACCAGGTTGTTAGGTGGGTAATCCGAAGATTATTTGGGAGACCAGTTATATTCTGCCATCACATCTCAGTTCTTTTCAGGGCATGGGAAATGAGGTTCAGATTTTTATATATGGAAAGATCTTGCCTTTGTTTGCACAGAATTTAGCTGGTGTGGGGGTACTAATGCTGTGTAATATAAATAAAGCAAAATTGGATGTAAGTAACACTTCAAGCAAAAGGGAGGTGAGGAGGGGAGAGATGCCTTTGTGGCATTTATTTTCTTGATTCTTTTTTCTTGTCATCACAGTCTTGCTCCTGAAAGATATAGCAAGCTGCTTGCTACTAGCACTTCATTATATAGTAACTTTTGAACCTTCTTGCTGGGGTTAGGTGATCAATTATTTTATGAAGAAAATGGGGTGTTTTTTTCAAAAGCTGTGTTTTATTTTCATTTATAATTATCTCCACATAAGTCTTCAATTTTCAATCTTGAATTGGACACACATGCACACTGACTTGCATATAAAAGATCTGCGACAGCAGTCACACGATGTTTCCATACTGTAATTATTCTCTGAATCAGGCCCAGAGTTCTTGGGAGATCCGGAAAACCTACAAAAAGCTGGTTTGAGTTTACCTATGGGACTCAGAACTCTGATCAGGTTTTTATGTCATCGATAAATCTTCTTTTTTTTTTTTTTTTTAAAGGTAGGGAAGTGCCTTTAACTTCTTGTTGTCTTATCTTTGTATTAGAGAGCAGTTTCTTAAAACAGTAGACCTGTAAAAGCAATGCCATCAGCTGGAAATCTGGTCCATGCAAGTGTTTTCGTGAGTTATTCTTGCATCTTCCCCTGAATGTTCTTGTTAAGCTTTGTGGTTTAACAATAGTATTTCTCAGATTCTTAAATGGAGTATGTATTTCACTCATCTGTTGCATAAGAAATCCATATAAAGATAAGATGGTTTTGATTATTCAGAGGGGAAATGGTTAAGCTGCTTTTACCAAGGTGCTATTGTTTGCAAAAAGTAAATGTATAAAATACATAGGAACAGCTTAACTTCCTATCAGGTGACCTGAATATCTTATCTCTAAATAAGTTATTTAAGAAACATAGACAGATTTTTCATCTTTGAGTTGATCTTTTAAAATCTTGTCATGGCTCCATAAGAAATCCGTAATTCTTATATACCTTATGTAATAATCTTTACAGTAACAGTAGATACCAGAGTTTCATGGGACTGTGCAGTATGTCAGGACTATGACTGTAAAAAGCACCTGAAAATCAGGCTAAAAGAGATAAATCCAGGTAACTTTTCACTTAGCAAAAAATAAGAAATGTTATGGCTGCTCAACAGCCAGACCTTGTGGGAGCCTCAAGTAGGAGGTCCTCTCATTTTGTATGTACCTTCTTTGCAAGGGTGTTATCCTTTCAGCGTACATATAAATTCACATACATCTGTTTAGAAATATAAAAATTGGTGCTTGCATGAAACCTTGGTTTCATATCTTCATATAGATGGTACCTGCCATATTGTGAACCAACAGGACCTCTCTGCCAGTTCACAGAATCCCATTGTTTCTGCCGTGCAGCCCCGGCGTTACGGAGGCAAACCGGAGCACTGCACACCATCGGAGGACTACATCAGCAAATCAGTGGCTAATAAAGACAGGCAGCAACAGCAGCAGCAGTGTTGGCCTTCTCCACAGCAGGGTACCGCAGATGTTTCAGATAACAAAGTGAGCTTCGCTGACAGAACATGTGTGTAATATATAAAATAATGGGAACCGAAAGAGGGGGGAAAAAAAAGGCCACTCCAATCCACCCATGTAAAAATGTTTTTTATTTATAAGTGAGCAGCTGAATACAAATGTTGTCTGCTTACACAGAAGTAAAAAATAGCAGGCTGATGTGGATGAGAGACTTTGCATGGTTTCTAGTAGAATAGACTATGCATTGAAATCTTCTTCTTGTCCCTAGGATGGGTCCACATCTTTAGCTGGGGTGAATCCATGCAATTTTATTTTCCAGCAATTATAATTTTTTACCTCCTCTGAAGATCTGATTGTGCTATGGTTGGGGGGATCATGGCCAAAGATTCCTGTGTAACACTGTGGAAGGCTGAACAGGTTTTGGACAGTGCCAGCTCTAGCAAACAGTTGCTACAGGGAGGAGTTTTGCAGGGTGGACCTGAAGAAACAGGAATATGCAGTGATGACCCACAACTACCAGGAAAAAAAACCATGAGCAGTTCTCAAGTAAGATAATTAGCTTGGAACTGGAGGAATTACAGCAGAAATCCCTGTTTTTGTGATATAATAGGCTTACCCTCTACTGTTCAAGTGTCCCAAAGTAATAAGATCAACCTCATAGTTGAGGAATCCTTAGGTGAAGGAGACCTTCATAGTCCTTTCCTGCACCGGTCCCAAGGGTGTGAGCAAGGAGCATGAATGGGACACCCTAGAAATTGCCGGGCCACCCAGTGCCACTGGTATCTGGTGAATGCTACCAAGTGAAAGGGTCCCATATGACTGCATGTGTGACCAGCTGAATAAGGGTTTGCAAACAGGATCAGAAGACCCAGGACGCCTGGGCATCCCCCATGTGATTTCTCCACACCTGTGCTGCACCGCCAGCGCTTGTTTGCCACAAGCAAGAACCGCCCAGGAGTATGCAACTTGTTAGCCTGCATTTGAAGAATAATAGACAATGGGATTCAGCACGATGGAACAGGAAACTCCTATCAGAGGCTAATAAATGTTTCCTTGTAAAATGGGGAGATGCTTATGTGAGTCCAGCTATAAAGTGAAAGTGAGACAGCCCCCAGAGGAATTACTGAGGTAATAAATGTACTTACTAGGGCAGTGTGTGCCAGAGCGAGACAGAAATGGGCTAAGACCAGAAGAAAATTAGAACCTCAAGTGCAAACTGAAGCTCAGTGGTCAGATGAAATTCAACCCTTTCCTCTGATAAAAGAGTATCTGCTGGTGACTGACTTGATTATCCGGGATTGGCATGGCCAATGAAAAGAACAACAGTGTATGATTTCTGCCATCTGTCCTGTTTTAAGAAGTAAGACATGAACATAGAATATGGCAACCAGCGGAAGGAGGATTTGGCTCTCTAGACATACACATTTTTATGTACAGATTGTGCTGTTGCAACTACACGATTACAATGGGTCAGGGTCTGTTGGGGTGTCAGATTATTGTGGCAAGCGGCTCAACGTTGTGAGGTGGCTAAGATCCTTTGAGACTGACTATGGGACATGTGGTTTGGCCCAGCACTACGCTCCTCTGCATGTACTTGTGTATTTTTTATCTTGTTCAGAATAGAGACACCTAAATTGTGCGAGGTGAGGGCACACATTTATTCACAGTGAAATCAACATGAAATCAGAGATGAATGATCTATAATAGATGTTTCCTAAGCTGAAATATAACTACTGGCTAGGTAAATTGCTCTGAAAAACTTGCGGCTATATATATGTGTTGTGGTTTCTTTATCAAGGTTTATATTTTCACTGGTTCACTAAAGCAAGGTATGTAAAACCAGGATTTTCTTTCATACTGCATTCCTTAACTGAAGAAAGTAAAATAAACCCTGATTTTTTTTTTTTTAAATTTAAATATTTTTTCCCCTCTGAGCAGTGTCTTATAATTGAGATCCACCTTGAACATGCCAAGGTCAGAATTCAAGACACAGAATATGCTCATGAAGCTGCCCAACAAGATACCTTTATTCAGCCAAATTGGAAAACTTGTGTGTAACTCAAAAGATCAGAATAGAGTCCTTATTGAGCAAGGTTAGGAGGGATAGAAACAATCGGCTTATATAGAGTATTTTTACTTCATAGGACTGTGGTTCTGATTGCTGAAAACGTATCCTTTGCATGAAGTACAAGCATAATCCTATGCCTACTTTGCCCTTTGAGTAAAAGTATGCTTAATAGCAATTTCAGGGGAAAAAAAATCTATTTAAAGCCTGTTGAGCAGAATATCTACTTATAGAGGGAAACGATAAGTGAATAATGTTAATAGAGTTCTGTTTTGTAAAATGCATAGGACAACTAATAGAATCAAGCTACTATAACAGTGGATGATTAAATTACATTTAAGAGAATACCTAATTTATGACCTTTAAAAATAGTTTTAGAGCTGTCTGCTTGATAGGTTTTGTAAATCCTAGACCTCCTTCATAAAAAAGTTTTTAGGAATCTCGTCTCTCACTTTATATTATGGTCAGAGGACCTTTTGTGCTATTGTACGTCAGTAGTTCCATTAAAATATTTAAGTAGGCTAATTACTGAAAGAAAAAAAATTGCTCTCTGGAGGAAATTATTATACCTGTTTATTAATGTGGGAGAAGTTCTTAATCTGGGAGTAAATTCTGAACAATAGCGATGAACAATGACTAAACCCCGGACCTCCTCAGAAAAAGGAATTAAGCCCTATAAATACCAATTATTGAGTGTTCTTCCTCAAAACAGTAGTTTTTGAAAAAGTACAAGTTTGTGCGTAACTTCCACCAATCACTAGCTTATTATGTACAAGAACATGAAATTTTACACTCGCATCATTTTTTCCTCTCATTTAATTTTACTGTATCTGTTTTATTGCTGTGAAACATTTTGATTCAGTGTTATTTTGCGCAAAGGAAACCCCCAAATTTACTGCATATTTTATTAAAACTGTTTGTATTTTTATCAGTTTTAAAGAGGTCGCTCTTGCAGACATTTGATGCTGATTTTGTGTTGTAGTGTTCAGGAAAGTAAAGAGAATTTGAGAGCCCTTCCATGTAGTATTGGGTTTTATACAGAGATTCTGTGTAGGAATACCCTTCTAAAACTCCCTGTTAAGTTTTACGTCATTCCTTAAAACATCCTACAATTTTGTTAGCTTTTGTGCTGGAGGGTTATGCCTGCTGTGGTGTCATTCATTGCTCATCTTAAAAGAAGGCAGAGAACAAAGGTGGAATAAGCTGCTAATCTTCTGGATCAGCCAGATGTTATTATTCAGTGGTATATGGGAATTTAAGGCACCGATTCTTAAGGGCGAGAGGTGCAGGAGAGGGGCTGCGAGGCTGCCAGAAGCAGTCACTTCCTTGTAGCATCCCAGTTGCCAGAGTGCTGGTGCGTCATGCTGTCTTAAATGTGGCTTTTGCCTGCTGGGTGCAATGGAGCTCTCCGTGGAGCATCGCATTTCCAGAGAGCTACAAATGGAATTGGCTAGTTTAAGAATGTGATCATTTGATTTATTTTTTTCTTGAAGATCAATTTAGCAAGAAAGACCCTAACACTTTATAGGTCTTGCTTGTTCACTATGAAAGCGCTGTGCCGTAGCTCTGCCCAAGTTCCCATTGAGGTAACCTCAGAATTATTACCACTGCAGAATCAGAGCCAAAAGGGCTGGACTGCATGTGTACAGCTAAGGAACAGACTAGAAAAAGGCAGTGAGATTTCTGTGGTCAATCATACTTAAGGTTCTGTACTTTATAACATAAAGTAAAAAATGTATTGTTTTACAGAGAAGCTCCATTATAGGTCAGCCCTTGTCTTAACCAGCTGCTTGAAAGTGGCCCCACTTGACTCCCAATACAGTTTACTCTGACCGTTAGTTAAGGACCGTTTCTGCTATGTCTGTGGTGTTTGCAGCTCCATATGGTGGTTGCTTAAGGCTGATCTAAGAGTAAACAAGAAGTACAGGGTTTCAGTCACACAAAGGTATGGGACTTTGTCTATAAAATTAAAGAAGAAATTAAATGCAAGGGAGGTACCCTGTCTGTATTTTACACCAAATATGCCAGGAATCAGAGGTTAGGTCTCACTTCTCCTTTTGTCATTCTTGTTGGTTCACTATCATACCTTTTCCTAAGTAAAACTATTTTTGGGGTTTTTTTTTTGTGATTTTTTCCTGCTTTTCTGAAAAAGAAATTACTGCACTATCCTGTACATTCGGTACTTGCGACAAGGAGAGATTCTGGCTTTGCCCCAAACTGCTTACAGTCTGGATACTTTTACAGTGAACATCTCTGGAGCAGTGAGGAACATTTTCATGAGGATGAGAGAGAATGTCAGGCTAAAGCACCATAAATAATTTATAGTCCTCAGATAATTGTCCTGTGAAAGTTTCCAGTGCTTCCAGTTTCTTCCTACCACCCCTATTTTCAGCTATCAGTTATAGAATCTTGACTTAATATTGTTAATTGCATAGTAAACAGAACAATATTGTTTGCCCCAAGACAGATTACCATTTCTTATTATGGAATTCGCATAGACCACAAATCATTGATACCATCTCCACCAGTTATAATAAAGTTTATCTTCAATCTGATAAAAAGCATGTACTGAATAATAACTGTTGCTCTTATTGTAAGTGGTTTAAAAACGTGCTTTTTTTAAATGCTGGGTAGTTCATTGAAGTTACAATTCTGCATTTGCCCTACCAAAGAGAGGTGAGAGTTGTGGACATAAATGGTCAGATTTCCAAGCGTGACTCTGTGGGCGCAGCATGTGCGGTTGCACTTGACAACTGATGAACCTCTTACTATTACCACAGTCAACTAAAACAGTCAGTCCCACTTTTCCTGCATTTATCTGTGTTTGTACTTGAACCTGTTGTTCAGTGTGCTATGTATTTGCATCTTTAGCTTATTCACAGAGAATTAAAGTGCATTTAGATGCTGTAAGAAGGTTTATCTCTTCAGTACAAATTCTAGAAATCCTCAGTGGTCTGAAGGTTTCTGCCTCAGGCCCCAAGATGAGTGGTTACGCCTGCAACATCACAAGCACAGACACTAAGTCCTGGCTGAAAACCGCCTGAAAAAACAGTCTCATTTTACCTATCTCCCACCACTACTTATGCACACTCGCAGATGAAGAAGAAATAATTTAGTATGACAGAAACCACCAAAATCCATAAAGGGAATACCATGGCAGAAGTATGGATATTGTAATGCTTTTCAGCTATTTTGCACAAAGTGGAAATCTTCCAGTAGTGCATTTCCAATCTTCCCTGGTGAATTTAGGTATTCTTTGGGGGGTTAATCTTTTAGCCCTAAATGTTTTTATGTCATATATACTACGATGGAAGCATTTGCATCATTGCATAAGTGTCATTAAGAACAAGATTGGCCCAAATGTTAGCTGTCACAGCTGAATTTTGCATTTTGCTACCTGTTTCCATGGAGGCTCAGAGAGCAAGTTCAGCTCTAAATACAAACTTTCTCAAAGCCTAGCTCTGCTCCTGACTCAGGGTAGTGCTAGTTTGGTGAGAAGTCCTAAAATTTGGAGCCAGTTTTAAAGTTCAGGGACTTTATAAGACAACTGGAAATACTGTGCAAGTCCATCAGGGTTTGGATCAGGGTGTGTGAAGTTGTGACTGAATCAGGTTCTAGTTTAATTCTGTGGGGAAACACGGATTCAGCAGGATTCTTTCAGAGTTGAACCCCAAACTCATTAAAATATTACAATAAAGTAATTAATGCACATGGCCACTAGACACTCTTAAAATGTAAATTTCACAGCTGTAAGAAATTAGATTTGTTTAAAAATAACAGAAGGCTCAAGTACAAATTATGGAGTAAAAGCCTATAAAATTTCAAACTTGGTTTTAAGGCACAGACTTTCTTTTTTTTTTTTTTTTTTTACTAGATCATTTACTTTAGCGCTAGCATTCAGAAACTGAATTCCTTGTCTGTCTTTTGCCTCTGAAGTTGTAGTCAGGCACCAGTGTGGAACTGATTCGTTGGGAAAATTTCTCATCAGAAGGTCAGACTTAGAGAACAAGGCAATTTTTTTTTGCAACGAGCCTGTGTCCCATCTGAAACCCATCTTGCATTCAGGAGGTGCCAGGCTTGCAGCTACAGGCACAATATTGTGAAGTTTATTGAATGCCAGTGTGAGTTGGTTGCACAGCTGGGAGGACAGGTAGTTCTCAGCTGACACCCATGTATTAACAGTTGTTGGGACCACTGCTTTGCCACTGTACACGCATTTTGGCTGGCACAAGCATAACTTGACCAATCTGAGTAGTTCCTAGAAGTCAACACCCCTAAATCAATCTGTGCCACAGAGGCTAAGAAAACTAAAGCTGCTGCAAAGTTCAGGAGCAATGGAGCCAATTGGATTTTACAAGGGATGTAATGTACATCTTTTCAGTGCAGAGGCCTAATTCCAGATTCTCCAGCACTTTCTCACCCATCGTTGTTTACAAACGTGGGCCTGACTGTAATGCAAGAAAAGACTTCGACTAACCAATGTCCAGCAGTGTATTTCAATCCGTTTACATTTGAAACAACACTGAAATACAGGGCTCCACAATGGCTTCTTGGCACACCAGCTTGAGCAGAGTATTGAAATGGTTGAAGGAAGGAATTCTGGTCAGAATATGTTCCAGATGAATCCTGTTGGAGATCCATTTCTAAATGTATGCTACGTGCTTAACTATTAAAAAGTTCAGATTATGACCCCTCTAATGTTATTTTAATGCTAGTTTTTAAAATGTAATTATAAATCAAATTACATTTGAGATCTGAAGCTGACAGTAGTGAGCTGGAACACTCTAAGAGCTGCTTTAAAAATAACCCCTCTCAAACTTTATTAGTGATTTCAGAAAGAGAAGTGCAAGTGGACTGGCCAGATTCATCCACGCTGTTTCTGTCTGAGATAGGACAACTTGCTAAGTGTCAGTTGTTTTTTGGTTCACAGAGATGTAACATGGGATCTTTCATCTTTACCTGGAAATTGCATTTCCAAAGTTGTAGTTTCTTTCTTTGAGCTTAAGCAGAAGGCATGAGCTCATTTAAATTGTATTTCCTCCTTTCTTTTCTCATTCTTTACCATAACGAATTTCTCTAAAGATTAAGATTTCTAAACACTGAGCAGCAAACAAAAAACCAACTAGTTAAGAAAAGCAGGCCATGATTTGGCAAGTGCAGAATTTTTGGGCAACTCAAGCAATCATAGGAAAGAAATACACTTGGTGACTGTCATTGTGTTGGTGAATGGCATCTGCTCACCTGGGTGAAGGTATGTATGAACTTGAATAAAAGGTCTGGAAAGGAGACCAGAAGGACATAGCTGAGAGGAAATAAGCATTCAGCAGGGTTGAAATATTCTGGTCAAGTAACGGCTATAATAGTCTTGGTAACTTCATATTTCTGGGTTTCTTTTGGTTTGGTCCCCCCCCCCCCCCCCTTTTAGTAAATGTAAACGTTTGCATTAGATACTCCTGTAACTTACCTAAAAACTGAACTAATCCACAAAGATAGTGCATTAGAAACTATAGAATTCAAATTTCCATTTATATAGATGTAGTTTAAGGGGTGAAGGGGGAAGAATCACTGGGTAGGTAGATCTGAACAAACAATTAATAGTGACTCCTTAGGTACATTTTGGAGTTTTTATTTTCTTGTGAGCATGGAAAGTATTTATTCAGTGGTTACTTACAGAATTCTTCAGTGAATAATACATTTTAAAAATCTTTATTTGTAGAGTTTTTTCTTTAGATTATTTATAAATTTATAGTCATAGCTGCTTACCTAAATCATGTTATTTCTTCTGTTCCCTGATTGCATGAGTTACATATTTACTTGATTCAATACACAATGTAAATTGTCAGCGTTACAGCTGAACATACATCTCAGAATTTTTGTTTGGTTCCTCAGTTACATAAATCAGCCAGTTAGAAGAGGGAGGGGTCGTACCACATGATCTACTGAAGCAGCTAATACTTTAAAGTTTTGAGATTATATATTTAGAAGTATATATTTTGACCACAATGTGTAGATTATATAAATCGAGTGGTATTATTTCTATTCCCTGATTAATGGTTGATGCTGTTACATCTACAGAATGAATGTCAAATTCAAACTTCAGTTTGAAATTTGAAGTCAATGAATATTTAAGCATTCATTCTAGATGTTGACTGTGAAGACACGCTAATATTGGTACAGCACATATGCTCCCAATTTTGCAGACAGACAAAACCAGAAAGTAGTTACACGTTCCTAATGCTGTTAACTCAAAATTTTACTTCGAATTACAGTGTTTTGTACTGTTTAGTCAGCTCTCATTTTTACCCTGTTTTGCAGATGGGGAAACTGAGGCAAAGAGGTTAAAGGATCTCTCCTGGGCCACGGAGTGTGTTGATGTCTGTTCCCATTCCCTAGACATGTGCACAGACTACTAGACTTCACTGCTCTGGCTGCAGCAGGTAAAACCGATTGTACATGCAATGCAATCAATTTTTTAATTTATTTAAATATTTCCCAGAAAGGTGGGAGACTCCCAAGCATCTAAATACAAGATCTCTATTCTGGACGAATCCCTGAAAATCATGTGAAACACACTGTTCCCTGTTGCAGACATAGAAAAATCATGGATGCAATGGTGTGTCAACTAATAGCTAAAATGTATCTGTGCATTAAGGGAACCTTTTTTCCTGGCAGTTGTTAAACAGCTGGTGTGGTGGGTTGAAGGCCTTTTTCACCCTCAAATAATAATACTCTTTAGGGGGAGGACACCAAATACCTGTGACTTAAGATGCTTTTTTTATTGAAGAGACTGTGGTGGCAGAGGATAATATGGATGTGATGAGTATGTTTAGACTTTGTTCAGAATTGTGTAGGCTATGTTTATACAGCAGTTGCTGCAACTCTTGCAGACATAGTCATTTAGAAAGCTTCACAGTGCAGTACCATTGTAGGACACAGAGTACTGGCTCTTCAGTTTCTTAAAAAGCTTTTTGGCATCTGAGCTAGCCCGTTTAAAGCATTCAGGGGTTGAAGTTGCCCCAGGGAGTGCAGCACAGACATACACAAAAATTTCGCTCCATAACATTGAAAACAAAAACTTCCTGATTGTGGTTAAGATTTGCATGAGTAAGGGTTATCAAATTTTGTCCTATGTGAGTAGAGAACTCTAGAAAGGAGGTCCTAGACTCGAATGGAAAGGGCACTGATGCAATTCTGTGACAGGGCTACTGCATCACTTACTGGGGCTTGGATCCTGTCACCTGTTCTCAGGATGTGAACCGCCTTTCTTGTAGGGGTAAGGGTAACACAATTTACCCATGAATTTGTCTGGATTCATTTAGGAAGTGTCATCAAAGCTGTGTGCCAGATCTCTATGTGGTGCAGGAGTCACGCCGGGGGTAGAGTCAAAATCCCTCCGTGTGTTGACAGACCGCTTGCTTTTCTTCCCCAACACATGGAGTTGAAGATGGAGAATTTGTAGACCAGTAGAGAGTAAAAAGATTGTTGCCTTTGAAGAGTTTCTTTTCTGCTTATTTTCCTTAGGCATAAATTTCTGCGCTAGGTGGAAGTTATGTATGTAGGAGAAGGTATGAGTTCAAACAGATTGTCTGACCGTAAGTGCCTCAGTGGAAATGCATTCTCACCAGAGCTTCTCTTCAGAAACTGGTGAATGGCAACCAGGGTCCTAACGTCTACTCTGGTGAGGAGACCAATTTGTTTCCCAAGACTGTAGCCTTTGAGCAGCAGGTGACAAGGTCCCAGAAACAAGCTGGGACTCAGTAAGATCTGATGATAGCTGCCCAATAAGTATGTAGATTAAGGAAAGAATGATGACATCGAATATTCATGTTATTTCTGGATAGTTCCCGGATGGGTTAAGTTAATAAAGTTGCAGCCTAGTTGCACTGTATTTCTGAAGTATTACCTTTCTTCTTACAGTTTGGGAGAATGCAACTCAAACACCGCTATCACTTTGTAGTTGTGCAGTCTGGCCACGTTCACGTGGAAAGACTGACTGAAGTGAATGAGGTTTATTTTGGAAATGTATTTCAGCATAGTGCATAAATGCTTGGAAGAATGGTCTTGAGGCTGCAGTGGGGTTATTCAAATGCTTTTAGTTAAGTGTGTGCTGAAGTACTTTGCTGTGTATAAGGTTCTTCAGTTTTTCCTGTATGATGTAAACTGATTTCATAAAAGCATAACTATATTGTTGCTTTTAGAAGAATGCAAAGTCTAGCTATGCACTGAGTTGTTAGGTAGGTTCCTTATTTGCTTTGTTTAAATTCTCAAATATGCAATTCTGCATTGAAGAATTTTTTTTTTTGCTCCTTATGTGGCTTTCCCTTCTCTCAGTGTTGAGTGAAAAGCATATCCAGAATTTCAGAATTACTGTTCTCTCATATCAGGGAAAGGATTCATGCAAAGTAAGTTCTGCATGTGTGTGCTCTCCCTCCTTTGGTATGCAATCTACAGTCTATATTTAACTCTGTACATATACAGTGCAAAGAATCACAGCATAGCAGCTGTTTGGTGGTGACAACATAGGTATACAGTCACAAAAGAACTTAGGATAATTGCTTAAATGACATCTTCTGCAAAATGCTAATCTTTCTGTGAAGGGTCCCCCTTGCAACAGGCAACATGAGCATTTTTATGTTCTGTTTTCTGCTGCCATGCACTTAATTCTGTTCGAACCGTATCAAGAAGACTTGAGAAAAAAATCAACCATTAAAGACTTGCTCTTTGTTTTTTCAATCTGTGACCTCAGCAATCTCTTTAGCAAGCCATGGTTCAGTAAACTGGCACACAGCAGTAGTTCTACAGTGGAAAAATCATAAAACAGATGGAAGCTTTACATTTTTGTTTAGTTTTTAAGAGCAGTTTTTACAACATCGCTTAAAATCATTCTGATGCATCATACTGTTTACACTTAAAGCTTTGTAGCTAAGATGTTTATACTATAGAGAATGTTTTAAGATATTTTATAGTTATGATATTTAGATAATTGGCAAGAAAAAAGATAGTTTGTTGAGATTACAGTGATGTTGGTAACCGTGAAGTAACTTATGAGTCTCAATAAATATGTCCAGTTCGGTGGAAAGTACAAACTCAGTTAAAACAAAACAACACAAGAGGGAATATCTTTTTAGTGAAATCATTTCCTTTTCTTAATCAAAAGATGACAGCCACAGCCTTAGAACTCCCATCTGTAATGCACCACTCCACGTATCTGCGTACATTGCTTTTCTTTTTATGATTGATACAGTTATATCAAATCAGTCAATTAATATTCTGCATAAGTTCAGTCAAATTACATACAAAAGTTAATAATGTTCACTTTCCATGCAAAATTTGAAATGATCTAAAGTGAATCCCGCTCATTTTCCCTTAATACTCCATTTTCAAGATAAATACATTTAGATGTTTTCATGTAGAAGAATGTCTTCACAGCATAGTTTTGGAACATTTAAAAAAAATGTCCCCAAAAATGCATTAATCAAAAACAATAACTCCTTTTAACTTTTGTAACTGCTCAGAAGTGAAGTATGAAATAGTCTGTGTGTGGGCCACAAATGTTGGGAATGCAAACATTTCACAATAAACATGTTTAAATGAAAGTACTTGGCTAGATATACTGGAAGATAGTACATGTTGGGTTAATTAATGCATACTCCATAAAAATAAACCTCACTTTCAAGATCTGACCAATAAAAATCATTAGTATATTTGGATCAGATGTGCTGATGGATGATTTTTATGTATACATTAAAGTTTTGTAAAGCGAATTGTCCTTGAAAAACCTAGAAACAGATTTCAATTTAAAGTCAAAACGACCCATTACATCTACTCTTTGTGTTTTCCTATAGCGATATGATGAATTATTTCAGTTTTATCTTCTATACCTGCAATTGATTTACTATTGATGGGTTTAAATTTATCATTTTAAATGTGCAAATCACAGCGACATAGCTAGAAACTGTTCACTTTCATAGAAATTGTTTGCCTGTAGAATGCAGTATCTGATTCTAGGCATAATCAAATTACTATACCACATTATTTTTCTTAAAAAAACTTCCAGATCTTAAATTGAATCATTTTAGTACATACATAAAATAATATTTTACAGTAAAAATCATATCATAGTCTTAGGGAAATCATATATATAAACGAATATCTGAACCGCCTTTGCCTTGTATTGTGCTGTTGAGCCAGTTAGAAATAGTGAAGCAAACTGTGATTGTCTTTCATGTTGAATAGTGTCTTTCACCAGACCTGGTCTCATTAAAGACAAGGTGGTGATCAGTATTTGACAGATGTCAGAATCCAACCTGGCTAATTTACTAAATTTGTGGTTGCTTGGTAGGAAAGCCCCATTCTGCACCCTTAGCAGAGGTGTCTATATTTGTATGAGCAGAATTAAGTAGAATTGACCCAGCGACTGTTTTCTAAAAGTGAGATGGACATATTTCACTTTTTAGCCCCGTATCTGTAAAATACACAAATTAAGATGTTTGATAGGTCAAGCCTCAAAACCAAACATAATATGAACAGGACACAAATTTAATTCACAGTTAAAATAGAAGTGAAACCCTTTCCCTATGGTTATCAGCAGCAAAATTTTTATTAATTTTAACAGCAGCAGTAGGTATATGAGCATCTGTGCAGAAGAATCTTCATATCTCTGTAGTCATATTGACTTCATTAAAGATCAGAGACCTGATGTTGTAATTTTATTGTATCTTTTCTGTAGTGACTTTTCAAAGTCACTATTCTTGCACACGAGAAGAAACCACTTTGCTCAAAAGCCTTCATATAATGTTATCCCAGTCCCGCACTGTATAAAGTTTTAGATGTTCTGCATTTTAACTCATCCACTAGTTACCTAGGTTCTTGTAGAGGAGTTAGAGGTGAAGGTGATAATCCTGTGTTCAAGGTGGGTAGGTTTCTGTGGAAAGTAGGTTGTACAGAAGATGGCTGCAGAAGTCAAGACTGATTGATGAAGCTAATGGAGGGAGTGAAAATGGCTGTCTGATGAGCAGATAAGTAAGGAAAGGATCTGGGAATGTGCTAGCAGAGAAAGGCAAGAAAGCTTGAATGTGGCACAGCTGAAGAGGGAAAAACTGGTAAGAGATGGGGGTTGACAAGTTTCTGGTATTGACAGGAAACATGATCTGCACAGCTGTATCTGTGACTAACTTAATACTGGCAGGACATTCTTTACATGATTACATCTATCAAACTGCTCTTTAAAGAATAAATATTTTACCGAAATGGAGAAGAAAAAGGCTTAGAGCTGTTTTAATAAACTATTAGAAAACTATTTTGAAGGGAGTGACTTCTCATGCCTAGAAATTCAGTTCTAGAATGGGAGCCACTGGTAATGGAGGCAAATAGTAGGCAGGAGGCTGCAGCTTGTACTTGAAATACCTTGCAGATAACATCTAGGTAGGTCATGTGCTTCTAATTCACATCTAGTTCATAGGGCAGAGAGGAAAAAGGCATCTCCCAGTCAGATTACAGAAGCAAAAGACACATCACATGAATTGTTCTTTGGACTGCTTGATTTTATGCAGCATTTTTTGTAGAGATGACTGTGCTGGAGCCATCACTCTGGCTGCAGTTGGCCTAGATATCCGAGACAAAGTTTAAATACATTAACTTGGGTACTCCTGGCAAATGTGATATCCTGGAAGTCAGTGTGTGACATTTATCTTGCAGAGATCCACAGTGCTCTACAGCATTGCTACAAGTGCCTTAGCTAGCTATTTATTTCAAAGTGGTTGGGATACTCTTGGTGGAAAGTCTAGAGTTAGAAGCAATTGTGAAGTCTCAGTTGGCACAGATTAGTCCCAGGATTTAGGACTAGCAAAGTGACTTAAGCACTAAATCCCTGCCTTTCCCCTCTAGCCATGTTCCAAGCTTAGCTGATTACAGGACCAAACTTAGAGATTTCCAGCTAATGAAGATGATACACAAGGAAGCGGTTTGTATAGCCTGATTTATATTGATGAAATGAATGGTAAGTGTTTTATTTACAAAGAAGAATTACATATCATCTTTCTAGCTACTAATATTGCCATTATAAACTAAAAGTACAAAGTTTTTCAATCCTAGAGGATGAGGTTATTAGTGGTAACGGCACAACCAGCGAGTTGCTAGGCCAAAAGAAATACTGAAGTTCCAAGAAAGTAGTGCTAATTCCTACTGTTCCTGTGTAACTGATGTAGTTTTTGAACTGGACACTTATATGTGTGGAGCAGTACAATAACAGACAATACGTTAAAAAATAAAATATAAAATCTTGATTTATTTTTTATTTAAGACTTACTAGTCATAAAAAGCACATTTACTTATGGAGGCTGTTCTCTAAGTTCTGTAACAGCAAGTTAGAGAGACAAGGAGAAGATGTAAGGTACTTAGACGAAATAAGATAACTCTGCCTTGTGTAAACCGTTCTGAAAAAGGTTACTGCAAACATGTGCCAAAAGCTGCCTTCCTTCACGTTCAGGTGGGTGGCAAGCAGTTTGTCGGGCTAGTGCTTGCTGGGGGCTAGTGGTGGGGACCTCGTGGTGGGCCAAGCCCGGGGTGCTTTGCCAGGCTGTCCCAGGCTGCGTGTGGGGAGGTGGTGGGGGCTGCCCAGGCTGCGCACAGCCTCCTCCTCCTCCTCCTCCTCCTCCTCCACGTGTGCGGCATGCTGGGTTTTCTCTCACCAGTACCGCCA
>CM062573.1:32766435-32768935 GCA_031468815.1 Morus bassanus
AAGAAAACAGTAGTTCTGAACTAATCAGATGTTTTCAATATACATACTAAAGCACCTATCTCGAGGTAGGATTCAACTGTCATAGACAAATGTGACCTGTATGTATTTCGACCGAAATGATGTAAAATAACCTATCTTCTCTACATAAAAAGTAGTAACTATTGTGTGTATTCGTGTGTATTCTTACCAGTTCGTTGATGTGAGAAAAGCTTGCTAAAGCATTTGCATTTGTATTTCTATATTGGGTAAGCAAATACAACATTAGATCTCTGGGATTGTTTTTGCACTATGAGAGATAAGGCTATGCTTTAAAACTGTAAATTCATGACGGAGGAAGGGTGATCACCCTCTGAGGAAAGGAAGAGCATGGTCAAAAATCAGGAGAGAGCAACTCAGTTTCTGTTGAGCTATGCTCAGTTATTATCACCTGATTATTTTTACCCTAGCAATCTCACCTGGACATACATTAAATTTTTCCTGTTTTTTTTCTATAGTCTTGAAGTTAAAACATTTTCCAAAATGTACAAACAAACAGCTAATTTCATTGCACTGCTGTCTGCATGCAGTGAAATAAAATATGATTAGCCAGCTGAAAATGTGTAACTTTTCAATCAGTAGTTAATTCAGTCCCAGAACCATATTCATATAGGTTTGAAACAAAATTGACCTTCTTGTTTATGTAATCTGTACGTACAATAAGTGCCTGATTCAGTAACAAGCTACTCAACAATGTAGATTTTCTGAGACACAGGAAAAGAAGCAAAATCTAGTATTCTTCTGAATGTACCCATCACCTGTGCACTGCTAATGCTCTGAAGTTTCTGCATTTGGAAGGGGCAAAATTAGTACAGGAGACAAATTCCCCACGTTATGCAGAAGACAAAATTGTCATGGGCAATTGTAGAGCAGCTGAACAGAGAACTGCAGGAACGGAGAGGCGAGGACCTCTTCTTATGGCTGTCTGGCATCATTCCCCGGGGCTGCTGTTGTCTTTTGCGTGTAGGAAGTTTTGAGGCTTTACCCCAGAATGGAGACTAGAAGATACATGTGATAGCGGGCGCTCCTGGCTCTGCACCCACTGATGCACGACAAGCATGTGCATAGTGGGATTCCACTTTGCATGGTACATGTGCGCCTTTTTATTCCCTGCCTTTCATAGCTGCAGCTGAAGGCAGCTGAATTATGGCTGTTTCTCTGTCAGAAGACTGCCAGTGGCAGAAATGGAGTAGGATTTATCTTTAGTGCAGAAGAGCCCTGCCTGAAGGCCCAGTCAGGATACGTGCTGGATAGCCACAGCTCTCATTGATAGCTGTGTGAGCTAAAGTTGTTCTGCACCTCACAGAACTGTCTTCATTGTGAAGAACCCGAGGATATGTGGAAGCTTTTGACTTTGCTTTTAAGTTTCTGAGGCTGTTCTGTGGTATGTTGAATACTCGCTTCTACCTTCAAACTGGAAAGGTTTGATGGCAGAGTGAAACAACTAGAGATTTACCTATGGGTGGAATTTCTTTTTAGATGCATATGTACTTTATTTTGGTAAAAGTTTGGACTTTCTGCTCTTAGTTTCAAAAAAACCTTTTGTCTTTAACTTAGTATATCTTTCTTTACTTAAATGTGTAGTAGGAAGCTGAATTTCACTCTTAAGAAATGCCTCCAGCTAATGAAAATACCGTTAGTGTATTCATGTATTCATTTACTGCATGTTAGTGAGTGATGCGTCATTAACAAAATACACTGGCTTGCACACCTGCATTTTCATTGTATGTGCATGGGGGAAGAGAAGCAAGTGGTTCACTCTTCCAAGGTGACAGCATTGTAAATTGGGGGAATGGTGTCTTGTTGAATTTGCACCCAGATGGAGATGGACTTGAAACAATAGTGCTGACAGAGATGTGAATCCTCTCACCTCATCTTAATGGGGTGTTAAATTAAAAACTTAGTTATGACCATATAAACATTGTTGTTAAGACAGTTGTCCACAGCACACAAACCTAACATGAGTCATTGAACACACACATTTTACAGTATATTAAAATATTTATATTGTTAATGTGTAATATAATAGAACCTACTGGATTTATTTCTAAAATTTGGAAACGCATTCTGTCTTTTAAATTTACTACTTAAGTGTTTAGTTTATTGATGTGTGGTGTCATTTATAAATTCCCAGCAGTCATATATGGCTTATTTAGATTGAGCATAATTTCTGTTCTTCAGAAATGCATGTGAAGTACCTTATAATTTTATTATATTTGAAATAATCAGTTTTAGAGTATGTGCATATCTTGCAATGGACTGCTGAACTGCTTCTGAACAGGATAGCTCCAGGACCTTTGTGTGGTCTGGGAGTGGTAGGTTTTGCCCCATGTACCACGCTCATTTGCTTAGAAGAATTACAAGTGTTATCACAACAGGTAGACTTTTCTCGTAAAAAAAAAAACAAACCAAAAAAAAACAGAAAAAAGGGAGCGCCTGTGTCTTCTCAGGTGCTCATATGGAG
>CM062573.1:32773935-32818935 GCA_031468815.1 Morus bassanus
TTTGAGATAATAACTTGTGCCATGCATAAAGAGTGAAAGCACTGTGCTTTTTAAATTCCTTCATATGAGATTTTGCTACTCTACTTTTCTCTACTGCTCAATGGTCCAGCTAGATAGCATGGCTTTTGAAATAGGCGATGCCTTCTCTAATTAAGCACCATTGCAGTTACTGATGGATTCAGACAATTTTGTGTTCAAAGTTAATGAATGTTGGCTTTGATCAGCGTCTGACTGTGATTGGTAGTGGTAGTTTTACCCATGCTTTATGCAAGTCACCCAAACCTCTTGGTTATACAGAAGTGAGCTAACAGTCTTACAGAAAAAAACCCCAAGACATCCACTAAGTAAGCCATTGTCAGAATGTACCATGTGCAAGAAACCCAGCCTGTGTGACTCCTAAAAGAGATGCAAGGGAAGTATAGGAGACCCCAAGTGTTTAATTTGAATCTTAAGTATGTGGTCAGAGGTTGTGCTGCAAAAGCTGGATATTCAATTGGGTTCAGTACAGGTGTCTTCCTCCTGCAAAAGCCACTTGCCTTCCTGTCCTGGCTCTACTATCCCATCATTGTGAGTGACGTTCTAGAAAAAGGTGTCAAGCTCAAGTAATCAGGCTGCCTTTAATGATCTGTGCAGCTGTCTCTGTCTTCTCTCTGCACCGTTTCTAGATGCAAGGTACGTATGCCTGTCCCACACCTCTCAACACTGCTTCTCTCCGTGATGCACGCTTGCTGCATCAGAGCTCACAGGGAAGAAACTGAACCTGTGTGACCATTGTATCAGTGCTTTCCCCGTAGGGTTTTTGATGAATTTGCAGTAGGTGATTATCCCCTCATGCATGTCTCAGGAAGGCAGGTAACTCCACATTGTCAGTTTTCCATCTGTAGCATGTGGATAATTATACTTTTCTGCCTCACATGGGTGTTGTGAGCACTAATTAGTTAATGTCTTTTCAGCACTTTTATCACACAAATACTAAGCAGTTATTGCTATAATTATTATTATTTCTTATTAATTTGTTGTTCTTCAAATAAGGGATTTTGAGCACTCAGTTAATGTCTGAGTATTTGAAAGTATAACTTCATATACATTAAATGACAGTGTTGTGGTAATACCACTTGGTTGCTCGAAAAGGCTGATGCATGTTTCATGCTTGACAATTCAGAAATCTACCCCAACTGAAGCAGCGTTTTCTTTAAAAATATGCCTCTGAAGCAACAAGATCATACCACCAAACACAGAAATCCAGTGTCTGTAATAGAATAAGGCATAACACGGTTTACATTAGTTGATTAATAGTGCATGCTTTGGGTGTGCTGTGAGCACTGGAAAAAACTCAGTTGGCTAGAGGGAATGTGGCTTTGGACATCAGTGGCTGAACCACAGCCGTGTCAATTCAGCAATGCGGTATTCCTGAGTTCATGCCAAAATCACTGGACTTCTACAGAAATTTAAGTTGTCTTGAACCCCAAATTTAAGTAAAACTTAAAAAAGAAAACTTAAGCAAAACTTAAAGAAAAGATGAAGCTATCACATTTACTGTGATTTGGTGTGGAAAGCACATGCCTGCCAAGGGTCATCCAGGGGACAGTGAGCCTGGTCAGAATAACACTTCCTCAGCTACAGAATCCAGCCCCGAGATTCCCTTGGCCTTGGGACTTTCTAAGGCCAAGGGAATGCCTTATGCTCTATATGACATAATTTTTAAGTCTGGAAATCCTGGGTTTTTTGCGCTAGGGACCTGAAATGCAACAGGTTTGGTTGTTTTTTTTTTTTTTTTTTTTTTTTTTCTCAGAGAAGGGGAATCCTGATGTGGGAAGGCTGCTTCTTGCAGATGGAGGGCCCAGCCTCTGTAGCAGGCTTCCTTTTTCTGGACTACTGTGGAAGCTTTTCCATACGGTCTGAGGACAATATAAAAGGATAGTGGCATGAAGGATTCAGTTTCCCAGGCGAAAAGCACAGGCATGGGAATGAAATTCTTATTATGTACAGCCACTTGGAATTGGATACAGAACAAAGCAGATCTCTGGCAAGCATCTGAAGAACTGATTGATGATGGAGCGCTGTAGGGGGAAGGAGTGGAGGCTGGCAGGTAGGGATGGATGGATTGGGAACTACAGGAAGCTGCAAATCATCAACTTCTGGTCCACGAAGACCAGGAAAAAGGAATGCAGTTCAAGCCTTAAGCCATCTTTTTCTTGGAGCCTCGTAAGGATCCATGAAAGCATGGCTGTAATTGGATTAAAGTTTGCGTGGAAGCACAAAGCCCCTGTGCAGATGTCCTTGACTAGCTGTCTGCCTCCCTTGTGGAGCAGCTACGAATTTTGCTGGTGAGGAGAGGGCCATCGTGCTAGTCTGTAGCTGGAGAGTGCGCTTTCCAGTGGGATCCCTCTGTGCCATGTCACAGCTGGTTTCCTGCTCCGTGACCGCACGTGCAACTGAAGTGGCTAGCTCATCCCAGACCAAACTGACTGCTCTGTGTGGCATGTGATGGCATAAAGCAAGGGAACACCGGGGCTGGGGCTCGAGCAAGGTGTGGAGGTCTTTTTGGTGATGTTTTGGAGAGGGGAGGGCTGGGGTGGGGTTCAATATGATAGGCTTGATGGGACTGCCGGCTTAGTCCTCTCAGCAGAAGGTAACTGCTGCCCTGCCCAGGTGAATGGATCACATCAAGGTTTCTTTCATTCCCAGCCTTTCCCATGGGATTTTCTGTGGGAAGGTATGATCTCCTCCATACAATAAGCTGTCAGACTTGTGACAGCTATATAGTACCTGGACTGGTTTCTCTGCAAGTGAGGATTTTCAAGCTAAGTCTGTTTCTTACTGAGGGTTGTCTGGGAGTGACCAGGAAAACAGAACTACTCTTTTTTGAGGGTTATGTTGAAAATGTCTGTGTTTGTAGAGTGGAATGCTGTATATGATGTCGATAAATAATATAGGAGAGTCTTGCAGCTCCTATGTAAACTGGCAAGGTTTTCTTGCAGAGTTGGAGCCACTGTTACAAAATTCTTAGGCTTTGGTAAATTCAGCTCTAAAACCAGTTTTAAGTCTACAATTAGGATGGGAAAAATTTTAAGTTAAGCGCCTAATTAAATATTGAGAGGATATATATTTTTGAAAAGTGACAACTCTTTTCTTGTAGTTGCATGTAATTACACATGCACTACGGTATTTTATGGTTTGCACCTGAAGTTACTTATGTACTATGTCCAGCAGCTACATTAATATCCATTTATGTGACCTTGTAATCAGTTTATTGGTGTTTTAGTGCCTTGTTGCTGTTATTTTTATCAGCCTAAGCTACAAGAAGTTAATTTCAACAGAATTTCATAAACTAAGTTTGAAAGTAGTAGTTCACCGAAAGTTATGAAGCAATGGATACACTCCAGTTGTGGCAGTTTTTTTCCTGTCTTCAAGGAAGTCACGATGTAAGCTCTAGTGTTTTGTTGGTGGGTTTTTTTTTTCAAGTGTTAATTTTACAATTATTTTATAATGTGTTTTCAGAAAGACAAAGTTTATAGAGATGTAACATTTTACTAAACCAACAGATATCTCTGCAGGGAAAAAACTGCTACATTTTAGAGCAAACAAGTCCTTTTTCTGGTCCAAAAATCTTGTCTGTTTTTTTTCCACAACTATGTTGGCTGGTCTGGTAAAAGCTATTACATCTCTGTATAACACTTGTCGTTCTTAGAATAGACTATCACAGTTCCAACAACACACATACTACATACTGTAAACAATTTTATTTAATTGATGTCAGAATTAAATGCCATTTTTTTTAAATAAATGCACAAGTGGATTATCTGGAGAGAAGTTTTTTAGTACCTACAATTGTAGCAGGCAAAATTTATTATTAAGAGGCCATTGTGAGTACTTCATTTTGTGACTGTGACTAGGTGTTGCTTTGTCGTGATGAATAAGCATGAATAAAAAGCCAACTTTGCAATGCATTCCCAACTGATAGGCTTATGATATTGTGTGCCTGTATCATAAAATAGCAGATCATCCTATTGGAAAACAAAACAAAATTTCATTAATTAGGCACGTACTTGTATCTTTTTATAATGTTTTTACAGTTTTAGGAAGGGACAAATCCTGTGGTGTCATCCATGAACATAGCTGAAGAAGTTGGCCCACTTTTAGTTTGAGTGAGAAACACCGTGATAGACTGGGTTGCTATTATAGAAAGTTTATTATTATTGGTATATAAACTAGCTGGGGGCTTAAACACAGAGCAGCTGGGTAATTTAGCTAGCTCCTGGATCCAATTAAAAAAATCTATGTTCTGTCCACAGTAGGGGAATGGTCATAGCTGAGAAACTACTATATATTAGATTGTACCACACCTGTGGCATGTTCACTGTTATAAGCTATGTAGGCTGTAGAAAACATTAAATCCTCTCATTACTGCCTTACATAAGGCAGACACTTCAAGCAGTTCCACATTTATCTGAGATTACCAGTTAAACTCATTAAAAAGCAACTAGGGCTTGTTCACTCAATTGGATGTTTTCAGGATTTTGGTGTGCTTTGTGATTAACAACAGTATGTCTTTGATTAGGGAGATGACATTTTTGGGAAGACTTACCCTTTCTGATTTTTTGTTCGCTGGGTAAGTCCGACGTGACAGGTATGTTGTTAGCTCTCTCACCCTTTGTTGGTAAAGCTAAACTTGTGAAACTGGAACTAGATTTTTTTTTTTTTTTAATTTGAGGAAGAAATGCACCATTAACACTTAGGGTTCTAGCCAAGCTCAGGCTCTGACAGCAATTACAGGCAACTGATGGAATAAATAATTGTTTGGAAACCTCTTTATCTTTAATGTTTCCTTTTTGTTTATATCAAGTAAATGAGGGAAAGAAACTTTGACTTGTAACGAGGTAGCAGTACATTGAACTTCCTACCACCAGTGTCCTGGTTTTCTTCGGACTTTCGGGGGTTTTTTTTCATTTCACACTTTTTCACATTAAATTGCACACTTGTTGCTACCCACTAAATGAAACCTTACTAGTTTCTTTAAATGCTTAAGTAAACTTAGCCCAGTGCATGGTTTCACAGAAGTCAATGGGGCCGTATTGGTGGATTCCTCTGTTCAGAAACATAAATGCTTTTGGGATCAGAGCTGACAGTCGTGAGCTTCCATGGACAGGGACTGTTTTCGTCTTTTGTACTAGGATGTTATTGTCTCCTTAGCTGTAGTGCAGGGTCCCGGATCTGAATCTGGCCAATATCAGCTAAGACATTCAGGCACTACTGTAATACAAATAAGAATAATAATGGTATTTAACATTGCTTTTTTCATAAATCAATCGAAGAAGTCAAAGCAGCAGGCATAACTAATATTACTTACAGTCAGATAGGGCTACATCTCTTTCATAAAAAGTGTTTTTCTGCAATATTTAACCATTGTTGGCAACAATCATCAATATTAATCCTTAACAGCAACATGATAACCAAGCTAGCAGATAAAATGGCTGTTAAAAAAGTAGGAAAAAAAGGAATAATAGGATTGTGGAATTTTAATATTCTCCAGCTATTTATTAAAAAGTGCTTATTTTGTATGTGTTTATTTCTAATAATCAACTGTAACATTACTTTGCAAAAAACTGTAATTGCTTCTTAATTTCAAATCCCAGTTCCTTTGTGCTGTATACAAAGGTAGGATATTTCTGTACTTATTGTTCACAGCACTCTGTGTAAAAAATCACGTTCATTTCAAGAAGCTGTTATGGTATTGATTCTGGTAAAGACTTCCATTAACTGACCAATCTAAATCTCATAAGTGATGTCAGGATAGTTATGCATTTGCTTGGTTCAAGTATTCAGCCATTATGTTAGAATGCAGGCAGTGTCTGAATATGGCTGTTAAATTATTTCTAAATACCGAACCAGAACAGCTTAACAGTTCTGCAGTTTGAGACTGACACAAAAATGACAATCTGCCACCTCTTTGTTTTTTAAATATTAACGTTGTATTGGGATAGTATTTTTGGAGTAAAAACCTGTGGCACGAGAGGATAAGTGACATAAACAAAGGCAGCTGGGCTGCATGAAATAATGGAACAATAAGGCCCTTACAGCCGTTCTCATCACTCCAGTATGTTAATTAGCATTCTGTTGTGGCCGCAACACTGAAAACATGTAATCTGTATTGGTGTACTGTACAGCTGTGAACACACATTCTTTTTTGTTAGTCCCTAGAGTTGGCCTTGCCATTGGCATATGTGTGTGGGCCAAAAGTCAAACCATCACCACAAAAATACCACGCTATAGAAGCAAAAGAGATTTTCTTCTATTTATTTCCATCGTAACCTGTGATGTAATCTGGTTACACAGCTTCTGTCTGTCTGCTGATTTTTTACCATTTTGCATGTGTGTATATATGTGTGTTGTGTGTATATATGTGTGTGTGAATGTGCATGTGAGCGTGTGTTTGCATGTGTGTGCAAAGGAGTGTGTGTATATAAGGTCAAACTAATAATCTGAAATAAGTGATTTAGGAAGATAAAATGTGCTGTAAATAAATAAAAGCTTTTTCCTCAATAGAATAGTTTAAAAAGTCCGCCATGGGGAACATTACAGCTATATTTTCTTTTTCATTGGTAAAGCTAGTTTGATATTTTTATTTGTAATTTTATTAAAGAAAAATAGTTCAGAAATCATCAGTGCTTCAGTGAACTCAGCTGCACAGGCATGGAATGCTTGCATTTTTTTTATTTTGATATGAATATATAAAAAATCAGTTACAGCAAAACAGAAGAAATATGATTAAGGAAAAAAAGTTTGCCATTTATACTCCCTCTTAAAAGAATTCATACTAAAGACAGGATCTCAGCCCACTGCGTCCATGTTAACCTTACTTGACCAGGGGTTAGAGGAGACCACCTAAGGATGATTTGGTCAGATGGAACTCATTCCCCATTTGAGGCATTTGGTATTTCTTTGTAGCGCTCCTGTAATTTAAAAGCATGCTGACCTCTTCTAATGCACAGGTATTTACGTAGCAAAGAAGCCTACCTTTTGGATCATAAATTAGATTTAAAATTAAGAAATAAGATTTCTAGTATTTCCTCTTAAATGTACATTTATGCAGCAAATATTCACTTGTCAAACCTGTTTGCTAGTCTCCATTTATTACTTCGTTGTGATGATCATTTCCAACCTTAATGATTCTATGATTCTATGATTCTACCTCCATACTCACACACATGAAAAACAGAGGTAGGAAAAATTTTTCTTAGAAAATAACTTGCGGTGCTCTTGGGTGAATACATCCTTTATCCATACTCAGATGATAAGAGTGAAGGCTTAGCTCATATTTCTGCACTAATCTACTTCAAACCTGATCTTGAAAAATTACCCTCATTGCACAAAGAAAATACAGCATTTAAGTCACCATGCTGATCAAATTTGGTTCTGCTTTTTGACTGTGGAGGGAACAAATTGTTTGGTGATTCTGTGATGTGAACCAGCATCCCCTAGGGAACTGAGTAAGTTTTTTGGTCTTTGTTTAACCACTTTCCTTCTTTCCCAAGTAGATTGTAACTCTTTTAATAAGACAGATACATTATTATAATACCGTATTTGTATGCGAAATATTGAAAGGTTAAAAAAAAAGCTTAATACTTTATATTGCTATTGATAGTATGACTTTAGAATAGAGAAACTAAATATTTAGATTTCATGCTTGCATTACTGTTTTTATGGAAATAAAAATCAGGAATGCTGCTTTAAAAATCAAATGTCTACTGAAATAAAAATACAGGCTGTCAAAAAGGGAATAAGAACAACAAAAAAATCTTAGTAGCTGTCTCTGAATTTGTCTTTATAGTGGTAAAAGTATATAATTAATAGAAGAATTTTAGCTCCAGATGTGGCTATACTATAATAGAGCCTTATAAATGCTACAGAAAGAAAAATTGCTTGGAACGAATGAGAACCAAATCAAGAGCACACCTGGGTTTGACAAAGATTGCATTTACTGACTGCTGTGCTATCACATTACAGAGAAAGACCAAGTCTTTGGGAGCAGCTGTAGAGAAAGGCCTGGCAAATCTGCATGCAAATAGCAGCACATTGTTAACTTAATCAGATGCCGAGAAAAAGATGTGCCAGACCATGAGGATGATCTATAAACAAGTACAGAGTCCAGAGAGATTGTGAGGGCTAGGCAGATTAAAAAGGTATACCACAAGGGTTCTGTCCTTGGGTCAGATTCTCGTCTTTTATGTTGCCTGAAGGTTACTGCCATTCAAGCTAACTTATCACAGTGTTTGTTATAGCCCATTGTAGTAAATTTGTCACATAGTACCCGGTTTGTTCTTTGCACGGATATAAATAATTGCATATTATTTTGGGAGTTTGGTAGCTCTTTGTTCCTTGGTGGTAGAGATACGGGTATTATTTTCTGAAGGAACAGTGTGTGATTTCATAACTCCCATTAAATAATATTACTGTATAAATGTCCCAGTGTAGCGAGATAAGAAATAGTGTGATACACTGTATAAAGAGACAGATCTTCCACTAAAGGAAAATCTTTCTTATAAACTAAAGTGCCCTGATGAAAATCGTCTTAAGAAAGTTAAAGACACCTGTTCTTCATATCATTTATTAATATTAACGGGAATATATGTTTAAAATCTTCTCTAAGTCTAATATCATAAAAAATAAAGAAGTAATACTATTTAATCACCCACAGCTTAATAGTGCCTTAGTTGTTTACTGCCATTGCACTAATTGCTCTGTACTAATGTGTTTTTGTGTGATTTCCAGTAGTGCTAAAAGAACTGAGATGCATAACCAATTAAATACAGTGTTTTTATGTTAAAAATATATCTGCTGTAGACTAGCAGGAGAACAGTGGTATTCTTTTAAAAACAAGAGAGAGTTGGCAGTTGCATAGCTGCAGAGCAATAGGTATTTTTCATTGCATCTTTTCCACAGTGACATTGGAGTAATCTTTATGAATAAGCAAACTGCAGAAAGCTGAGCATTTTTTATTATATTATGGGCCAGAATCTCCTGTCATATAGTTATAAATCAGGTATAACTTTAATAAAGACCGAGGATTTACATCCACCCAAAAAGAGGTGGACTCAGGCCTTTTGTTTCTGCAAATGACTTTTCTTTATTTGGAAGTGTAACTTTTAAGATGTGAAATACAGATTCATCTCACACAGCCACCCGAGCATAAATATTTTGGCTATGCCTGCCATGTGGCAAACAGTGTACAGGGCCAGCCATGCCAGGCAGGCAACCCAAGCCGAAGGAAGTGGTTCGGGCCCCTGACTGTATCATGGGGAGCAGGACAGAAATGATGTTCAGAGACTTGTAGGAGAGGAAGGAACATTGTTTATATACTGTAGCATACCCTGCCAGAGGGTTAATTGAGTAACATTGTTGTTGGCTCCAGAAGGAGCTTGCTGCCTGAGACAGGGCACCACAGTGGAGACTGCGAGGGTGAGTGAGGTGAGGGGAAATTGGACATAATAACATTAATAATAATAATTAAAGACTAAGAGTAACAAAAGAACACATAACTAATACACCAGTCTCTTGCTTTTTATTACAAAATTAATATTCATATGAATGCTATCAGAGCTATTCAGTATTAAACTGGTAAGACAAAAGCCACATTGTATTATATTATACAGTACATTACAAGATATTTGTTTCTGTGGATTTTGACCAGCTGAAAACAAACTAACAGCACTACCAAACAGTCTATTTCCAGGTCTTCAGCACAAGGCCCTCAGTCAGCATAGGATCCCCAGACCCACAGAGCAGGGATGCTCTTCACTTGATATGGGGGGAGGTAATGAGATCAATTAGATCCTCATCCATTGAACTGTAGACAGCTGTTGGTGCATAATAATCATCATTAGAGATGGGTGAATGTGGGATACTTGATTTGCCAGACTACCCGCAGGTATTCTAAAAATGCCAGACTTAACTCTTGAGTATTTTGAGTACTTGAGGCCAACATTTTCTCTGAAGTCTCTCCTGGGACTATTGATCATAAAAGAAGCAAAAGGTACATCTGAGGGCAAGGAGAACTAGAAGGCTGCCAGGCTGTTTTCCAGGGCTGCAGAAAGTTGAGCGGATAAACCCTGGCAGCTGCTGTGTAAGCACCGCCCTCTTCAGGGCCACATGGAGCTTGTGAGCAACTAACCCCGGTGTTGGCCGCCATCCTGATTTCAAACCTTGGCAGCCATGCTCATTAGTCAGTTTCTTGTTCTCTTCAGGATAGTTTCATGGTAAGAACTGCACCCTTTTCAGGTTTGGGTGGATTCTCGCTCTGTCCATTCCATAGTTCAAATGTTACCTATTAACACGGAGCACCCCCATTCTGGTTGTATACTAATGCAACCAGTTTGTGTGTTAATGAAGTTAGTCTGATTTTGACATTGCTTTTTGGAGGATGGGTAATGTAACCTTATCAGTATTTTGGTTTGAGCCTTTGAAGTACCAGTACGATTTATAAGCTCTACTAGCATGTCCAGAATATGCAGTCACTGTGTCGTGATCTGCATTGTTCCTGGTTATTAATTTCAGACTTTTCTTTGAAGCCTAAATAAATGTGTGTAGCCTTTGACACTTATATGTTAAAAACGTTATAAAACCCTCTTAACCGGTGTTGTTATTCATATACATCCTTGCAGCTCCATATGTTCTGCGCTTTTAACCTTTATAATAATTCTTGCAATTAAGAGTTCCTTTTTGAGGCAGTGGGTACTGCTATTCCAATAGAGGAAATACGATATAAGTTACTACTGTTTAGTTTTGATTTGGTAGTGTAAGAAAACAATCCACTTATTTTGGTGGCTTCCTTATTCGTTTATACTCCTTAAAATAGATGTGAGTTTCCAGTGTAAAGTGATGGTATCTCCCTGGTTAAGCCATGCTAGTATTTATGGGAGTTTAATAAAAACAGCCCAGCATTCATGGGATAGTGGGCATTAGAGTGAAATCAAATATGTACAAGAGAGAAAGCGCATGTGAGAGGAGATCTTCTGAATCCTGGTCCAAGTTTTTGACAGTGCTTCTGGCATATTCTTACGTCCTTTACTGCTGTTGCCTGATGCCTAGGTCTAAACCCGTTCCTGATGTCAGTGGGTATATACATGAGCAACAGATTTGGCCCAAATTTGGAAAATAATACTTACGTACCCTGGAAGTTGCTGTGAGGATTAATTTGTTAATGTTTCTACAACACTCTGAATATATGAAGTGCTGTATAAGTGTTTAGTAGTATTAAGTCCCCGTGCATCATTTATGTATCCTCAGTATCAGTACGGACTGTGTTTTTTGCCCTTATGGACTAGTAGAACTTAGAAAGTAAGAAAAGGAAACAGGTATTATGGTTCTAGCAACTGGCGAAATAAAGCAACTGGTGAAATGTGCTCTATTGTACATGCACACAGATAATGTTTGGGTACATGGTCACACAGTACCAGTGTGCAAATATTTATCTGTTTGCAAAGAGAATCTCAGCCTTTATGCTGCAAACCATTATTCTTGTAAACACCATTGGATTTCTCATATGCATAAAGACTATTTTTAAGACTAAAGGTCTGTGGAAAAAGAATCTAACATATCTTTTTAGATTAAATTGACTGTACTGGTTTTATGGCATAGCATGTTTTTGGTAGATCAACTAGTTGATTGCACTTGAGGTTTCATCTGCACAGTGGTCTTTCCTTAGATTTGCTTTCATGATGTGTGCAAGAACGAATTAAGCTTGTGCACTTAAAACATACTGAATATCTGAGATGATGGCTAGATAGCAGGTAATAGGAGTCTCTTAGTTCTCTTTGGTTGCACTGTCATCATCAGTTTGGTTATAGCAGCTGCTCCTTTCTTGCTGGTCGGTTTTATTTCCTGTTCTCGAATAATCTCTCTCATTCAGAGCAAGGTAAAGACAGCCATCTTCTTGAAAGCTGGTAAAATGGGATAAATGAAAGTGATGAAAGAAGACATCAAGCCAAACGTTTTCTCTGTCCGGCATGGCTGAACTAGGGTTCAGATGCTACTTTAGAGATTTCACCATACTTTTCATTAGAGATATATCAGTAATGAAGTATCATGAGATGGAATATCAGTATCATCTGGGGAAGAGCCAGCAATGAAAATGTGTTTTGGGCTGTGAAATTTCAATGCATTCATTAATCAGAAGACATTTTACTTCCGTAATTCTGCATTATCCAGATGACTGTTCTCAGCCTCAGTAGTGGAAGGCAGTGGGGAAGCCCCACGAATGCAGCAGCAGCATTCCTGACACTGCCTGAGAGGGGCTTTGTGCATGGTGGGAGCAGGGCACTCCGAACCCTGATCTCAGCTCTAGACAATTATGTGAAGTTTCTTTCTACTTTTGATTTTTAACTAATGCCTAGTTCTTAAAAGTAATCAAATTGTGTTTTATGGAAATGAAAAGAGGAAAATCTACATGAGAGATTCAGCAGGGAAATGTGAGATCCTTACGTTTACTTGTCTTCTCTCCGGTGCTGTTGTCTTCCAACTAGAATTTACTTTCCTTCGATTTTTTTGATTCCTTCTTCTCACTGGGTGCCTAGCTGTAACCCTGAATGAATGTATCTGACAGGTGGCCCAGCGCTGAGGCCCCAGTATCACTTGGCAGTTATGCCTTGTAAGATGTAAAAGAACATTGTATAGGAAGAGCAGTGATGTGCAGTCAGCTCAAACAGTGCCATGTTTCTTCTCCTCTCCCTATACCAAAAGTTATAACATCATGTTTTGGTCACAACAGTCAGCAATTAGTATGAACCAAACAACGTTATGGTTTTAACTGGTTACAGGTTAAAATTACAAAGGTTACCACTGTGAGGAAAATTAATTGGCAATACTTTCTTAATGTTTTTGCCAACTACAGGAATTGAAAGAACAAAAGTTCTCTTATGTCCTTCCCCCATCACTCCAGCTCTTCCCAGATAATTCCAGGCATTCATCTCTCCAACTCAGAAGCATTTTAAATTAAGCTAAAGAGGGAGGTGATCATCACCAAGTAATTATAATTATAATCGGAAGCAAAACTTGAAATGCAGTCTCCCAAGGTGATGCAGTTATTCCTGGGTGACAAAGCAAATCTCCCTCTTCTCCCTGCCCACTGTGTCCAGACATGGAGGGCAGCTGGAGTCTGACCCTAAAGTACATTATTGTATTGTGGTAGTCTGCTGGTATCAGAAATGGAGCTGGATGGAAGCAGTTGGGATCTCCCAGTGTCTAGAGCAATTAACTCCACATGTGTCCTGATACCATCAGTTGTGACTGAAGCTGGCATTTTTGTGGTCCATACTGTCCATTTTTCTGATGGGCAAAAAGGACCTGTCTTGTGGCTGAATTTAGCCTCTCTCAGGTGGCATTCCAGTTTTTGAACATACCTTATTCTAAAATACGGCAGCATTCATAAAATACAAGACTGAAAAGCATGGCACATGTTAAGTCAGAGCTTCAAACAGTACTGCTGTCCTGAACAAAGAATCTAGAATTCTGTCTTTAATTCATCTGCCTGTACAAAGATTGCATGAATGTGAAGTGTTCCATTGGACATACATAACTCTCCATCTCAGTCCTCTCCAGCAAAAGAGGCTGAAGCCTTTTTTAGCATTAGTGACCGTATAAATACAGCATCAAGGTACGTAATGTTTGCAATCTTGACAGTCTACTGTGCAGCCTCCCCGTTTTTTTTTTTTTGTAAGCAGCCTCTGTTGAGCACAACTACTACATATACCCATTTTTTTTTAATACCGTGACTAATTACTGTGGGGATGCAGCAGTATAAAGCAAGTATAGTGTATGGGACTTCCACACTTCTGCTGCTTCAGAATTGTTTAGTAAATGTCACAGAAGCATAGTGTGTTGTAAACATACAAAATGGTATTAATGACTTTATTATTTTTTCCAATTATTTTGTTGCTGAGTTTGTTTCTGTTAGCAAAAGCACCTCTGACCAGTATCATATTGCTTCCTGTGTTGATCTGGGACTTGTAAAAGGCTAGATCATTATCACTCATCTTGTAAGTGTTTTGTTCTACTTGTGGGTACTCGTTTGACTGTCTTCACTGTTTCTGAAGGTTCACCCAGGTTGCACCAAGTAAAGTCTCTTAAAGATGCTGCTGGCACAACTTTCTTCATCTAGGCTTTCTTCCTACACGTGAAACAGATTTCTTTGCAGCACTCTGGTCAAAAGAAAGCTGCTATCTAACCATGACCGTTTCTACACTGCAACGCACAAAGTCCAAATTCTGTGCTCTCAGCAACCCCTGTAGTCCAAAGCAACAGGATTTTTTTTTCCGTAGCTGTGACATAGATTGAATTCCCATCCATTATCTTCACAAAAAGTGATGGCTCATTTTTCAAAGTACTGATTGGCAAAAATTTTGTGGATGACTGTTCCTGATTATGATTATTTTTGTAGATGGGTTATTTGCTATACTCTTCAAGTGCTACCCGGGCTTTGACTCCTGATGTTGTCCAGGCAACTCAGCTGGTATATCATAGCCTGTTGAACTAGTCTCATGGGAGACTGTTTGCCTGCTCACTCACCTAAATTGGTGTTAGTGTAATGTGTGGAGTGGAAAGACTCCCTTCAGTTAAGGCAGTATGTTCCAGACCAGGGATTTTGCTTCTGTTTGTTTGTTTGCTTTACATGGTTTCCCTGCTTAGAAGCTGCTGTTGCTGGGTGACTGCTGGCATTCTGCTGGTTAACTTTAGAAAGCCATAGCCTGGCCGAATACATCATGTCACAACTCTAAACATTAGAGGTAGAATTGCATCCGGTGTGTGTTGTTGGCCCTTGTTCTGTCAAGGCTAGAAAAATGCTAACTGATTTGATAAGCCGTTAAAACATCTTCTAAAACAGGAGCATGAAATAGGCTGGATTTGTACTCAGTGAGAGCTCTGTAATGGCAGAAGTGTGCGTGATCAGATATTCCTGACCTCTACCAATGGGCTATTGGCCTGTCTGCTACTCCGAGTTTTTGCTGTCATCAGCTGTGCTGCCAGGGTCTGCTCTAGCCAACTCTTCTAAGCCATGGCCAGCTTGCTGGGAGCAGAGACCACTGGGCTCCTCAGTGCAGATTTCAAGCAGAATGGCAACTGGCACAAAGCTCTTGCTTTGGCACCCTTCAGTCATCCAGGTTCTGTTCTTTATCCCTCTCTTCCCAGTTTTCCTGTTGCCTTGCCAAAGAAATGTGGCACTAGTGGAATCTTCCATTCTGGGCAATTATCTTAGGTACTCTTTGCCAGAAGACCCAGAATTAGGGTTTTTCCTCAAATTAGTTCCAGAAAAGAATCTGAGGAAAGGGAGACAAGAGGATGGATTTGTCAGCTTTGGCGTTGGCACTCTTAGGGCCATGTTTGCTGGCTCCTTTTGTCTACCTTGTGAAACTTCAGGGCAGTCCAACAAAGAATTAGTTTCTCTTGGGACTGCAGTCCCTGTTGTACCAACCCAAATGGCTTGCTTTTCTCTGGAGAAGCCAAAAAATACTAGCAGTAGCTGCTTGCAGTAGGTTTCTCCAAAAGCAAACTGGACATGAAGATGGACTTTGGCCATACCTCTTTTTTTTCTGAAAGTCATTTTGGTGAACAAAGGAAATTGAGAACTTTTTGCTTTTGGAATAGTTCCCTGTTTAACTGTGGTGAAAAATCCAATTTGATCTGAGGTCCCTGCACAGCCCTCTCAGACTGACCTCCCAGAACTGCTGATTTTCTTGCCTGTAAAGTTTGTTCCCCCTAAACCTCACTTCAGAGCTTGAGGAAGAAGTTGTGAATTTTTGCAGAGTCTCTTTGGAAGACCAGAATTTGTTGCTAAGCGTACATTTAGTATGCTAAAGACTCAGCAAGAGAAAAAGAACAATGTATCTCTCTACTGTCGTCTTTACTATATTAAAGAAAGCAATGAATTGTCCATTTTTTCTCCTTAGTTTTGGTAGGAAACCCTGAGCATTTAGTGTCCCTGGTTCCAGCAGTGAATAAGCACTACAGGTTCTCCCAGAAGGCTGCAGAGTCTTGGCTCTCAGCTCCCTGATTTGACCCTGCAGTAGCTGCTTGAATTCTCCTCTGCTGAAAGTGAGCACAATCCTATTAAATATTCTGCACAAGGGGCAGGGGGGAGAAGGGGGTCCCTTTAAAAGGACTGCGTTAGTAGCAGCACAATTAGACTTTACTGTCTGTAGTTCCTACTACACCTCTGAAGCATTTGTATGGAATGGATGCTTCAAATTAAGTATGACCTGGTTGTCCAATCCCAATTACCTAAAGAATCCCTCAATTTGCTTAACAATTCCCTCACAGCTATTATGGCTCTGACTGATTGTCCCCAGGACTCTCTTAGGCTTACAGCTAATGTAATTGATTCTTCAGTAGTAGCCTGAAGGGCCATTTGGCTTCAGCCATGGTCGGGAGAATTTTTTTTTTTAAGCTAAGTTAAGAGACTGTTGGTTTTTTGTTTTGTGGGTTTTTTTTTTTTTTTTTTTTTTTTTTTTTTTAATAGTGGTTCTGGTTTTGGAGGGTGAGGGTGGAGGGAATCATCTGGACACAGCTTGGAACAACAGTCCCTGCCAGATGGGAAAGTATTTTCCTTGGGCTCTCAGTTAAATTGGCTTTGGGTGGAAGGTCTGTGTAGACTTCAAACCCAAATTTGGGTGGGCATTTCTGAAAAAGAGCTGTAGTGAAGGCTTCATTCTGACATTTTCCTCTCTTTCTTCCTCTTAGTCAAAATGGTAAGAATGTTTGGGTTTTTTTCTTTACCTGAATGAACATCAGTTATGGTAGATGCACCATTTCAATTGTGACTAAAATCCTCAAATGGTCTCATTCAGAAGGACTGTGTGCAAGGGTTGATTATTAGCTTATGGAAGAGGTCTTTGACACCGGCAAGTGGATCATCTTTTCATCATCAAGGACTAGATTATAAAATTCAGTAGACTGTGTTAGCAAATCTACATTAGTGAGGGCACTCATCACATCTCATGCTATCATGTTGGGCCTTACGTTCTAAGTTGTGTTGTAACTTTTTTTGACACTTTCACTTTTCACTGGGAAAAACTGGATAGCTGCAAACACAAAATTCCATCAAAATAATTTCCACAACCCCCTTTTCACCAAATCCCACAAAACCATAACTAGAACACCCAGTGGAAGTAGCAGGAGATCAGTTTAAAACAGATAAAAGGAAATAATTCTTAACACAGTGAGTAGTGAACTTCTAGAACTTGCTGCCAAGGGAATTTGTAGAGGCAGACAGCATCAGCAGGCTCAGAAAGAGATTAGACAGATTCATGGAAAACAGCTCAATAAACAGATAATAATAAACAGGTAAATAAACAGGTAAAAAAAATGCCATGGCTTTGAGTCATGAAGGGCACGAACTTCCTACATATCTAGAACTTTAGAATTAAGGTGCTTAGACACTACTTTTTTGAGAATGATGAAGAGATGCTCAGAACTTCTTTTTCAAAAGCATAACTGGTATTTCTCAGCTTCTTAGTTCCTGCTGGCCAAGCTGATGAAAAAAAGTTCATGTGTTTACATCACTGCGGTAAACTAGTGCCTACTCCTTTTTTCATGTATTTCCTATTGCAAGAGGGATGCACTTTATCTGGGAAACAGGAGAGAAGAGCTGTTTGATTGGTTAGGTATGAGAAGGAGGGAGGAAGAGAAAGGGAACTGGAGTCTCTCTGATCATAGGAGTTGAAGTGAAAGCTTACCATGAGTTGCTTTTCTACCTGAAATCTGTAAGTAAGGAAATTACTTCATTAATAGGGGTTCTTAAAGGAATGGTTCACTAAAAATGTTACTGAGTTTGGGTCTCTACAGCTCTGACAGTCCATGAGGATGCTAGATTCTCAAAAATATCTTCAGGTCCAGAACTGTACCTAAAGTGCACCTCTTACCAAGCTAGACTAGGATGTCACTGGGCAATGGAGGACCCCACTGCAGTATTAGTGCTCAGACACAAGAGACTCCCTTTCCATTTCCCCACACCTCCCCCCAAAAAAAAGGAATGCTGGGCAGAGTTTATGTTGTCTATATTGCTTAAGGCATTTTACAAAGATGATGTCAACATTAATTACTAAAATGATGTACTTGCCAACAGAATAATGCACAATATTCCCCACCTTGCTTCCATGTGCAGTCCATTAATTAATGTCTTTGCAAAATGAACCTTGTAAGTAACAATTTAGTCTTGATTCCTGTAAAATACAATTTTGAAAAAAGTGCTCGTGGCAAAGCAGTGGAAATGCCAGCTGCCCTTTGGTGAAACAGTAAAGTTTGGATTATAGAACACTGTTTTTCCAGCACAAGGTAAGGGATTACTGTCTAAAAGTTAGGTTTTCTGTGTTTGCTTCTCACAAAAAAGGCATAGGGATCTTGAGAGGATTTCATTCTCTTTAAAGACAGGTGTCTAATTTAGGTAGATGAGATGCTGCAACGGCTGCAAGTAGGTGAGATAGATCCCATCCTAAAAAAAGACTAGAATAAAAACAGAAAGTGCAGGTCATATCATGTGCCAGACCATATTGTAGTCTGGCAGAGAAATGGCTCCAGCCAATACTAGCGGTATTTGTTTACAAGTTACATTTTCCTCATCCATTGTTCTGTACCTGCAAAGTGACTACATCTGCTTGAGATTTCAAGTGTATTGAACAAAGTTGTCTGTTTCCTGATTGAAAATTCACTTTGATTTCCTCTTTAGCTGGTGAAACAGAACTTACTTGCTGCAATTAATGGTTTATACCATGACCATTTATACCAATGACCACTGATGCTCTGCCTTACAGAAACATTAAACATGATAGGAAACCCCCCTCCAAACATTTCTGGTTAGTGACATCTCTCACAAGCACTGTTGATGTTTTGCAGTCTTAATTTAAGAAGGTATTTCAGCCCATGCTTAAATTTAGGCAAATTCATAAATTTCAGGCATGGCTGCAGAGTGGAAGTCAGTGAGTATCCAGTGAGGATACAGTAGCAATATTAATGTGGCCATTGTGTGCATTCTGCTTGATTATTCAAAAAATTTTTCATTGTAAATGCTTATTAAACTATCTCCCTTCCTGTGTAGGAAGTCTTCCAAACGAATTGATACCTCTCAACCTTTGAAAGCGCCCCTCAGGTATCCCAAAGGTGTATGGTCCCCAAGAGGGAGAATGTTATTCAGGATAGATAGGAACTGTCAACTGATTGCTGTGGAAGATCCTACACAATACGTAGAAGGCCTGATGATAATATTGAAGGTGGATAATAAATAGGAATTATTTTGGGAACTTTTTGAGGAAAAGTGTGTACATATTTTTGATTTTGATCATTGTAGTTGCTTCATGAAATTAACAATTGAGAAAAAGGAAAAAAGCGTAAGTTTTGTTTATAAACATTTTGCCAAGGTTTTTTTTGTTGTTGTTTATATTGTAAAATTCTGGATCTACCTAAGCTTCCCGTATATTTTTCCTTCATTTAGGGAACCTGCAGACCTGACTACAGGCTGAGTTATAAAATAAATGTGTTTTATGTTCATTTTGCGGGTATGTTACTCATTATTATATAGTTTGTGATTTGAGTAGACATGGCTACAGCTGGACAAAAGTATTTAGCTTGTTCAGTATGTCAAGGCTGGAAGACTTAAAATTAGCCATACCAGTTTTTCCACTGGTATGTGTGGATGCATGTTTTGTAACCAGTGCACTTTCTCTACAGAGAAAAAGATTCTGTTGAGAGTGTGTCCCCCCTTCCTGTGTGCACAGTGCATTCTGTCTGCTCCCTGCTCTTCTTTGATGAGATGCATGCTTACTTACAACAGAAAGCAGATTGTTCAGTCTGAACCCAATCTTACCTTGCTGTACAAAGCAAATCAAAGATAAAGCAAAGATTTTTCAATATTAGATTGTCTCTAAAAAAATTAGAAGAATAATAACAATTAGGAATAATTCCAGTGCATTGTAGTTTTGTTACTCTTTTGTCTCTGTCTTGCATCATTGTGTCCTCTAATCAACTCCTTTCTGTTGCACTGACATATCCCAAAATGCATTGAGTTGATGATGGCAATGCCACCAGTGGAAGAGCATTCTACTATCAGTGAAATAATGCGTGAAGAACTGGAAACTCCCGGGGGTATTTTTTTCCATTTGAATTTTTATTTTTATTTTCATTCATGAAACTTTACAGAGCCAGACAGTAATGTGTAAGGTAGGACTCCCTGTTCTCCCTGTATTCCAACTTCATGCTCCATTGCTACTCAGTAGTACTACAGAGAAATTTTTTTGAGCAGGAAAAAGAAGGGTGGAAACCTTGCCGATCTGTTAGAGTAAGAAGGAGAAACTCTAGAACAGTGTGTTGCTGTAGTTAAATGGTGTGTGACTTATAGTGGAATTACACGTGGGTGAATTTTTTCTTTAAAATGTTTTGTAAGTCATACGTTACAGTACAATGTTGTTTGGTTTTAGTTAAGATTGTTTTCAGTTATTGAAAGCAATTTTGCAGGGAAAAAAGGTTTCTTTTTCTTGTTATTTGCATCAATAAGCTCCACATATTTATGGATTCAAGTTCCACCCTGAGATCTGTATATGGGTATAAATGTTTATCACTGTTTCAGCATGGGCTCGGACCAAAATTCATGAAGGTTGTTGGAAAAACTGTCACCAAGTTGGTTTTGGATTGGGTCCATCATGCAGTATTTTTAAAATTTGTATCTCCCTCTGTTTAAAGTCTTGGTATCTTTGCATATCATGGAGTTTGGTCACTTTGTGATTTTTATTATTGATTTTTGCCAGCCCATATCCTGTAGCCCATTTGGTGGGTCTTCCATGGCAAATAGGCCCTACGGAAAAGTCCTGTAGCTTTCCATGAAAAAATTAACACAGGTGGTTTAATGAAAATCTGGCAGTAGAAATTGCAGTTTGAAATATCTGATTTTCTGAACCCTGGCAAAAGACCACAGAACCTAGCAATAAATACTGATCCCACACCCAGATTATGAATTGTCAGCTGCTCTATCTGTCTCTGTAGTAGTTCCTGCCTCACAGCACGCGAGAAGCAATGTATTAGTTTAGCCCTAATGACACCAGTGAAATATGTCTTTCACTGAAAGCTGTACTAAGTTTACATCACATTTACCAAGAGCATGTACACTAAAAATTACTGTGAATCAGTTAACTTGTGCTAACATGTTACTCTGCGATAAGTTGTTGCAAACCAATTTTCTGATCTTCTGTATCTGTGAATGTTATGCTGAATTTATTGACTTTAGATGGTTATATTTGAGATGAAGGAATTCAGTTTCTTGCTGGCTGTTATTAGCTATAGGACCTCGAATGAAATCAGAGCTCCGTTGTGCTAGCGGTAGTGCAGCCAGAGGCTTGGGGGTGTTATTTCAGTAACTTCATCATTCTGATTTAAAGAATTGAGTTAAAATTAAAAAAAAAAAAATTGAGGCTGACTACAATGCTGGTAGGGCAATTACGATAAGCTGGATTTTAGAGATGAAAGAGAGGGGGAATACAGACACTCTTACAGAACAAATTGTCCAGTGGACAAAGCTGGTCCAGTTCCCTACATCATTGCATTTTGTCTCAAGAAAAGTTGTCTGTTCAGGGGGTGATTTCATGATGCCACTTCATTCCCAGTTAGTTCAGGTATTTGAAAACAGTCATATTAAAATAGATTTCTCCCATTCCCCCCCCGCCCCCAAACTTTGTAACTGTTATGTTTGTTACAAGTTTTGCAAGAGATCTGAAAGTCATCTGTGCTTCTCTGACACTTGTGAGAGTTTTTTAAAGACGTTGAAGCAAAGTATATATTGTAAAAGGAAGCATGAAACTTGGGTACTTTGGGACATATGTGATTTTTTTTTTCCTTTGCATTTTTTATTCTTGGTTTAAGAAATTTACTTGCTTAAGAAATGACACATATTAGTAATGTTGGATGTAAAACACGTTTTCCTCATAAATGCAGAATTATTCAAGATCAGTTGACCCGTCTGTAAATACGGCCTTAAGACCAGATTACCTTTGGTTTCACTGCTATACAAATGTCATTTGCATAAGTGCAAATTGTCCAGGTCCAGTTTTCAAACCCTACCAACATTTTAGCAGCATTTCAAACTTTATAGTTGTTTGGATTGGTACTGATATTTGGTGTCCTTATTTTTTACATTTTTGTTTGAAATTATTAGCTCTGTTCATATTTTCTGTGAAAGATAAAATTGAGCACGATAAGCTCTTCATGTGGCTAAAATTCTATATTGTATAGGATAGCAGAGAGGGTCGCTTTCTTCCATCCACTTGATCAGAAGACAGGAGTTTAATTTCATCAAAGTAGGGCATTTAGAAATAGATGACTTAAAACTTTTCTCTTTCTTTTTTTTTAAATACAGACTTCTGTAATTCTAACAAAGTGCAGAAAAGTGTCTTTCATGCAAGAAAGTATGGCTCTCAAGTGAGAATCCACTTTTGTGGTTTTTTGCTTGTTTGTTTGTTTTAGTACTGGGGAGGGGAATCTAAAATTATTTTTGAGACTACAGAAAGGGTTATTCCTGAACAGTAGCAGGAGATGCTTTTCTCCCAGCTGGACAGTGTGCTGATCAGTCAGTTGTGTCTTTGCCTGGGAATGAGGAGGATTCTCCTCCTCATCCAGGAGAACAGGGGTGGAGGTTCTGCAGAGTGCCTGCAGAGTCCTATGCTGCTTTCTGCTTTGGCGCAAAGCTCTGGTCAACATTCCTAAAATGGTGATTCACTTTGGGTTACCCAGTTTGTAAAGCTTCAGTTGCTCTGTAAATTAAGCCAGACATTATCGTTTTTGAGAAATCTAACAATAACAGCCTACCAGATTCCTGAGAATAATAGTGGTGACCAACTGTGCAGGTCAGAGGAGCTGTGAGTGTGCATTCGTGAGGGCTTCGGCTCTCCTTTGAGAATTTCAGACAGAAGCTTCTATTAAAGTGCAAAGTATTGTTATTATCTTTGTCCTTTATACATATTTAAATAGTACATGATAATCATCTCTGTGAACTCTTAACTATTCATAAAGGTGGCTGTCAGTTAGAGGCCTGAACCAATACTCCAGATCCAAATACTTAAAAATGATAAATCATGTTGTAACCTTCTGAGAATTATTCAAAACCTTTGTGTAGGAGGAGTTACCTTTTAAAAGATAGGCGTTGTAGATGAGTAGTAAATGGGGGATTTAATTGTTCTGTTGGGATAATGATAACTATGAACGGTGGAGAAAATTTGCCAATTGAAAGTTCTCTTTGGAGATTTACCTTAGGGACGAGTGGGAGGCAGGGAGGGTGAAAGGTGGTTGAACCCTTTACCTTCATCCTGCCTGGTGTAGCATTGTCTGATCATATGGCACAGAGAGTCCCTACAACTACCTCCAGGTTACAGTTGTAGGTACCTGTGTGCCGCCACCCCCTTCCCCTGAAAAAAAGGTCAGGTATATGAAATTAAAGTTGGGTAGAGACATGGTTTCCCTGAACCATGAAAGTTTTGAGAACTTCATACCAGTATAGTTTGTAGCTTGGTAGTCAGAGCAACCACCTAGTTAGCACAAAAATTCAGGTTGGCGTCTCCAGGTTGAATGTAATGGAACAGACATTTTAAACACAAATTTCCCAGTCTCCAGGGTCTTCCCAAATACCTTCCTCTTGGGCTGTCAGATGTTCTTTGCTCACTTTTTTCTCTTTGACTTTAACCAGAATTTACTGGATCTAAAAAAAAAAAACAAAACAAAACAAAAAACCCAAAAAAACCAAACAATCAAACACACCTTTCCCACTAAAAATTTAATCAGAAGTAGCATGTGCTGACAATCTGTGCAAGAGGTTCTAGCCCTGGCCTGCTGCTTATCAGACATGAACTCAAAGCTGCATGCTTCTTGGTGCCCAGCAATGAGACGTAGGCAATCAGAAACACCAACGGCCTCATGTGGAAGGGGCAGAGCGAAGGCCAGAAATACGGGCAGCACCTTTCCTTCTGTAAGCACATCATGCAGGACTGTGGGGTCTCTGCACGTCTTCCCAAGGGTCTGCTGGAGCAAGAGCATTGCCTGCTTTCACACATGGCTGCATCCCCTTTGGTGCTCAGCAGGCCTTGCCAGTACAGGGAAGAGCAGTCTGTGCTTCCATGCACCAACGGGCCTGTGTCCTTCCCAGAGAATTTCATTCATGCTGATTGAGAGAGATACTGTACTCTTTCCTTTAGTTTATTTTACCCTCTTGGTATGCAGAGTATTCTTTGTTAATCTTCCTTATTTATTTAAATGTTAATTGGTCCTTGTTAATTTCGTTTTCTGTGCTGAAAGCCAAGGTCAAGAATGAGTCCTTCCATGTTAGCTCTTAGTGTGATTACAAGGTAGTGTACTGCATCTTAGGAAAAAGTAGCAAGAAGCCTTCCCCCTGTTTTTAATGTAACCTTTGCATTAGGTAGAGGTTTGGAGGTTGAAAGAGAGAGAGAAAATGTATGTTCAACACAGACTGAAGGATCTTATTGACTGAAAGGGACTGTTAAATTAAAAGACAGTTGTTTTGAAAGCAAAATATCACTTGACCCCAAAGAGACAGGCAATTGTGGCCCTGGGGTTAGGTATAATAACAACACTGGTTTTGGTATGGGAATGCTAACAGTAGACCTGAAAAACAGATTTTTAATTTTTTTCCCCCTTTCACTTCACTGTTTGTATATGCAACTTTCAAACTGCTGCTTTTGTTGCTTTAAGAGCAATCTCTTCTGAGAACACCCTTCTTTTTGGCTGGAATGGCCATTTTATGAGATAAAAGTAAGATTTTTTTTTTTTTCTTTCCTAAAACAGATTCTGTTCCATGGGGCAAAACAAACAGAGCTATCATAACACTTTAAACAGTAATCAAATATGTTTTTCTGTTTGCATTCAAAAGGGTGGAAAGGTAACTTGACAAGATGAAAGAAGGAACCAGATTTGTGTATCCTCCCTTTCCCCAGTAACAGGTATAGAGTTTTAGAAAAGACTTCAAGGCAAAAAGAAAAAAGCATAGAATATACTGTTATGGTGTTATTTTTGTCTTTCATTTTTATGACAACTTATTTGTACTTAAAGGAATCTTTCCAAAGAGTTAAGAAGCATCATTAAATAAAGACTGTGAAATGTGCAATATGGCTTATTTATTTAAATGTTAATTGGTCCAACGAACACTTCTAATTAGCTCTATATTTGCTTAGCAAAAAGTTTTACAAATTCCAATTGTGAAAAGCAGCTATTTTGAGCTGGTAAGCATGTTGCAGAATCAGCTATGATTTTTCTATAGTTTTCAGCCCTTGAAGGCACAATTTAATTTTTCATGTATGCATACTAGCAACGGTAAACACTTGCGAGTGTAAAGAACCTTCTTTAATTAGCTGCACAACAATTAAAGGATTCACAAACTAAATTGAACCCTGTCTCTGTGCTTACTAGCTGAATTCTACCACCTGTCACAACAGCACTTTGTTCAATCTGTTATGCAAAATCATTATAGCAATATAGCTGAGGAAAAAAAAAGAGAAAACAGCAATTATTTCTTACTTTTCTCTTGAATGGGTTATTTTGGGTTATACTGATGTCAGGTTCATTGAAGCTAACCTTTTGAAATATGTAACAGCATAATACTTATATGGCAGGCTTAGAATAGCTAGAAGAATATTTTGTTTCACCCTTTTAAGAGCAAGTGAGGCACATCCTTTAAGTACGGTACTTTCTCTGATCATTTGGAGGAAAAAAAAGACCAAAACTGTGCTAACTCCTGCAGCAGCCTGTTATTTCTCTTCATCAGACAAAAAAAAATGACCAACTTCTAATAGGACAACATACACTCTTATTATTAAAGCTTGTAAACCAATATGAAAACTAGTTTTAAAAACCACTGGTTTCGTAGAGTGGGGAGAGATGCACTTTTAGCTTACCTGTTCTGACTTCTGAAACTCGTGATTATACTTCAGCTCTTGAAAATTTAATAGCAGATAAATACAAAACTTGAAAATACTGGACTTATTTATGTGCTAACTTTATTTTTCCTTCAAGCAGAAGTGGTTGAAAATGAAGAAGTTTTGTATCTTTACAGAAGAGCCTCGTCTCTCTCTCATGTTGATTGCACCCATTCTCCTAAGTGAGGACAAAGGGTCAGATGCAGAAATGCGTTGGAAGTCCTGTTTTTCACCCCAGTTCATAGGAGTCAGGCTCCTAACTGCTTCTGGAGACCTGGTTCGAGGTGACCAAACCTTAGGCATTATTGAACCCACTGTGTTTCTTGGCAGGGTGGTGGCCTAGTTAGACTCCCAGTTCAGTAGTCTTCCTATTTATTTCGTGTTGATTATAATTGGATGGAATAGGTGGAAGCCTGACACTCATTCGCAGCAGTGTGAAAGGCCAGCTGCTGGAGGAGAGCTTAGTGCTGGGGAGGAGGTGGGCATGGGGCAAGAAGGGTGAGGGCCCACAGCAGTGCCTTTGGTTACCTGCCCAGCTGCTCCTCACTCCAGCTTCTTGCACGGAGCGATCAGATGCACCTCAGTGGTCTAACCTGTGCTTCTGATGCCAGTTAAAATTCCCAGTGAAACCAGTAGTGGGTTTTCGCTGTGTAAGGAGTATGAGGCTGTGTTTAGTGAGGAAGACCTGTTTACATTTCTCTTTATTCTGCCATGACAGCTGACAGGAATGTGTGCATCGCTGCCAGCTTTCATGCAGGAGAGGTACAGGTACGTTTTGTGCATACGCTCACCATAGCTGAGGAGCTGAAAGTTAAGCTGCCTGCTGACAGTTTCCTGAAATCATATCAATAACATATTGTTAGCTCTTGTGATTGAAGCTAAAAGAGTCTGCTGTTGGATAAAGGATACATGATATGGGCATTTCATAAGCTAGGGATATAAATGAATAACTCTGCTCATTCACAGTACTTACATTTTTTTACAGTATAGTTTTTACCATTGTCATTTTACAAAATTTTTGGAAAATCCAGAAAGAGAACAAAGAAGTCCTTTAGAAACAGTGATTTTTTTTTTTTTTTGAAGTCACTAGGAAAATAAGTCAACAATCAAAATTAAGAAAGGACTTGTTTTCTGTGACTTTAAAAAAAAAAAAAAAAGAAAAGGAAAGGAAACTACAGGGAAGCCTGATACTTTGATTGAGTATGACTTAAATTCTTAGATAATTTTGCACTGAGGTATGAGAAGCCACAATTTACTATATACATCTCCTTCTTGCTTTCTCACATCAAATAAGAATAGCTGGTCTCTTCAGAAGTAGAAAGCAAAGGAGATGAAAATCCTTTTAATTAGAAAGACAGATATAACAATATATTTATAAGTGTAGGTGCAAGACACTGGAAATCAGTACAACAGAAAAATGAGCTTCTGCTTGGGCAACTGAAGCAATACAGAGGTTTCGTGTGGGAACTCCTGAATGCTCTCAGCTTTGGGGCTTTTGGTGTTTGGCCCTGTACAATGAGGAGCATTTTGATGTCCTGTTGCAAGTAGTGGGAGCCCACTCATCACCTCCTGTGGCTGGGTCCTTGAAAAACAACCACCAAGTCTTTCCCCCTCTTGTCTGGCTTTGTATTTTGCTGAAGTTACCTAGATTCACACAGGTTTGCAGCATTGAGTGAAGTTTTACATGAGCTGGAGGAAGTGAACACAAACTGCTCATTTGCACAGACTATTCGAGAGACTTGACATGGTTTCACTGAGAGTTGGTTATGTTTATTTGCATGTTGAATCCAAAACTCTTGCAGTAAAGCTCTCCTTGTTAGTCCCTGGTCCTTCTGATAACTCTTAGCTGCTCTTAGCCTGCCATGGGACTGGAGCCCCCAGGGATCCTGTCAGTCATTCGAAGGAGTTTGGTCAGAGCTGTACATGGCCAGAGCTGGCCGTTAAGGATATATTGCAGTTAGTGGAGTCCATCTCCCAATGGACTTTGCAACCGTAATTGAACTTGCCAGGGTCTGTCATCCTGTGATTGCATTTATCAGACTTTATTTGTCAGCTTTGTTGCCACTCACCTATCAACCACGATAGGTTGTCTTTTCAGCCAAAGGCCTGGAATGTTACAATTAACATCAAAATTATTTAAAGGATTTCTATCCTGCAGATAGCTTTGAAATATGTTATTGTATTTTTATAACATTCCTCCTCCCCTGTATTCATCTATCTGCTGTGTGTTTGCCAACTTTTCAGTGCCCTTTTTATTAATGATCAAAGCTATTGTGCCCAGATAAAAAAGGGGTGCCCAAACAGCAATCGGTGCTCAGCTTGTTGGGATCCTGAAGGTCATGCTGCCTTTGTATTTAAACGGATGTACTGTTTTACCATAATCAGTGCTTGCATCTATGCTTCCTTCAGTAGATGCACTGCGTAGCCATTCCCTTTCCTGTACTTGATCTTGCAGCGCAATGGTAGGAGGAGATTCTCTGTTCGCTTCATGGGTTGTACCTCACTACGTTCAAGAGTACTGCAAAGATGTGACCCTTTTTTATGGTTGCTTGTGTGACAGCATAGTTATTTCCTTGGCTTAATCGCAGAACTGTACGACTGTTTTGCACCATCATTCAGAGGAAGAGGCAGGGTTATTGTAAGGCAGAATGATCTCACTCCGACAGGTAAAGATAATTTAAAAAGCAGCTGGGGAACTACTCCCAAGTCAGTTACTTTTAGTATAGACGTTCCTGTTTGCGGTTGTCTTCCTGCACAAGAAGACATCCGAAAGAACTGTGTGATTAGCAGTACTGCAGAGAGATGTATTTTTTTGCTTCTCTAAAATGACAGTCTGAAAAAGAGCATGTTTTTTGAATATCTTCTGACCTTGAGGTAGATAAGATTATAGCAGTTGCAAAATCAAGCTGTCAGTGTCTTAGCTGTGCACAGTGACTGCTAACCACACCCTTATAAGTCTAAACCACTTATCTCAGTGTGAAAGCATCATAGGAGGTATGAGGCAGCTTCTAGAGTTACCAGCTCTGCTCTTGGGTTCATGACAGTGATCAATTAATAAAAGTTAAATGACAACAGCAGTAATATATCGTATCAGTAAAAGTGTGCACAGACCAGAACATCAAAGGAAAAAGATTTGTGTTTTTTAGTGTTTCATTTTTCTTGAGTGATAATTAAGTATATTTTTTCTATCCTTAGTCTAAGTTTGTATTGTGTTTCTTCATCTATCTTTTTCCATTTAGTTCTGCAAGGAGTTTGCTGTTTCTACTTTTTCAGAGACCACAAACACAAGGAACATTCTGAGCAATGTTTGCTCTGTTCTTCCTGCATCCACCTGCCTCCCAGCATCCCTGCTTCTTTCAGCTGTGTCTTTTACTCCATCTAATTGCACTGAAACTGAGGCTTTCTCAACATTATCCTTTTCCTGGAAATTAGTATTAAAAATAACTCATTGATGCCACTTGTATCTAAGAATCACTATGACCCTCTAAATCATGTCTTTTCTTTTTGCCACCAAGTCCATGTGTTATAGGGAGAGAAAAAATAAATCAGTTGGGTTGAGGGAAGAAAAGAGAGAAGACAGAAATTGGAGGTAGAAGGGATTAACAGCCAAGAATCTCAGTTATTAAAAACCAAAATAACTCTCTGTAATATTTTAACGAAAAAAATTTATGCTGACAGGTCTGTCATGAGTTAAAAAAACCAGTCTTTTCAACAGTCAATTATGTTTGATAAAAGAAAGCTATCTGGCATACTGGACTAAGCAATAGGAGTCAAGAGTTCTGGACTCTGTCCCTGGCTTCTTTACAGAGGATGAGACATCTATTTAAGTCAAGATACATGGCGAGCTTTTTCCTAAATGAGATGTGAAAATGATCAGTTAGGGATACTCATTTCTACAGTGCTGAAATTCTGAAAAATTCGGTCCCTTTACAGCCTTGGAAGCAGTTTGGGTGCACTGAAATTGGGCAAGTTACTTCTGAGTTTCTAACTGTTTGCATTTACATTTTATTAAGATGTTGGCTATTTCTGTGCCCAGCAAAGAAACATGCAGAAAATGTATTCCCCTCCTCTCTTGTGTTGATCTCAGTATGCTTTGGTGACCCATGATGTTGGGGAGCTTTACAGAATACCAGGGTATGAGCTGGCGGGAATTGCTGCTGGGGACATTTCAGCAGCGTATGGGGGGGGGGGGGAGAAGGAGGAGCTTAACTCTTCCCAGATATACAGTGTGGCCCTTTATGCTTTTCATGTGTGGGGGACTTTTTTTATGTTGGTTTCTCTTAAATATACTGACCTTGAAGAATGGAATAATTTATCTTTTAATTATCTTTATATTTTTTCCTATTCTTTATTCCCAGCTCAATGTCATTAGCAGTAAAATGAGTGCAGTTGTATCATACATGTACTTTGAGAGTATATACTGTCGCATATGCTCTCTTTCGTGTGCAACAGGTTATGCAAGGCTTAATGTATTAATCTTTTTCCTTTTGACCAACATTACTTACTTACATCACTTACTTAGGGACATAGTTTCTGTGTTGATGTCATCACACAATGTTTAGTGATGCCCGTATGTTTAGTGATGCATTGTTTTGTCTACTGTCTAACTCAATAGTATGCAATTTGGAGCATCCTTAATTATCCTACAAACCATTTTGTGATAATGAAACCAAATATGGTGTAGACTTGGCTGACATCTCTGTGATATTATTTGGCATACCACATATTTCTGTTTCAAATATAAATTGGTTACTGCTTTTTCAAAATATGCACTCTATTAATTAAATCTATACTTGAGACATCTTCCTCCCCCCCCCCCCCCCCAAAAGCTGTTATAAGTATTCCCTTTTTCCTTGTTCTGTATGCAGATAGGGTTGCATGTGGAGTCTCTAATTTGACAGAAAATAGGCTAACCTTGTGGTCTTTGTTAAGTCCTAAACCTACAGCTGAGTGTGCAGTGTCTTTCCATATAACTACATCTTTTGTTCCACTAGAGAAAATTACTTAATTTGTTAGAGAGCTTTTTTTTAAAAGGTTTAACTGTAACAGTCTTTACCTAATAGACCTGGGATTGCAGGGAGGTGATTAATGTGAATTAAAGGATCTCTGTGACATAAGACTAAAGGACAGAATTACTTTGTTGTTGTTGGCAATCCCACTTGTGCAATTTAATTTCTCCCCAAACCAGATTTCCAGCATTTTGCATAAAGTCAAAGAAAAAGTCTAATTGGACCATATACTTCTTTTTGAAACTCTATTCAGGGATGTTCTGTTTATGCATTTTTCATTGGGAATGTGTGTCTTTGTCCCTTGAAATCCATCTATTTATTGCAGTGACACCTACTGCTGAGAGAGCTGATCCGCAACAGGATCGGTTACTGTTAAACTTGGCCAACAAGCAGTTCATGACTCAACCAGCAGATGTTTCTGTGGCTCAGGTCAAAGGGAACTTATGGACTCGGGGTTTTTTTTCTTTACTCCTAGCATTAAGTGCCAGGAAAGTCAACGCCAGGTACAGACAGTTGACCTGACCAGTAGCAGGAGGAACTGAACTAGGGCCCTGAGGATCTGCAAAGACCAAAGCATTAGTCTGTTGAGCCACTGTGCTGGCTACGGTCCAGCAGTTTCAGACAACTGACTATCTGATTGCATGCCTGGATTTTAGTAATGATTTTACATACTTATTTGATGATTTGTATCCAAGCTTATGCTTCTGACAGGTGCCCTTGTGAACAAAATCTCGCTGGGCTATTGCATATGAATACTTCACAATCAATCATAGTTGGATCTTTCGGACATATGTGCCTTTGACATTATATTTAGTTGTGCACAAAAACTAAGTCTAAGCCTTTGTGAAATGAAAATAAAATCATCAACCCAGCATTACAGTTTTGGATTTAAATTGTTTCAAACTGTGATTTGAGTTCTGTGGTCTCAACTCTTCTTGCGTGATCTGTTTGTAATTGGTACAGAGGGCCTGATCCTCCTGTCCTCAACCAGCTGAAATGCACTGCCTTTTATTTGGAACTTGCCAGTATAAGCAATGCAGGATTAATAGGGTGAACATTATGTATATTTTAATATTATGTAATGAGTTAGAGTATTACAGACTTCCAGTGCAGTACAGTGTCCTCAGATGAGAATAGAAGATTCAGAGCCTATTTCATGCTGTAAAAATGAGAAAAAATGAAATAATAAATATGCTTTGCAAAGTCTTCCAGGCATTTTATTATTTTATTTGTACCGCATGATACTAAAGTGGATCGTTAAAAGCTTAATTTTAAGGTTTCTTCAATCTGACGTGGATGCCAGTTAGATTAATTAAAGTGAATGATCAGATAGGAGCTACAGGAGATTGATCAAATTGGAGAGAGTTTAATCAGTTGTATACATTCCAAATTACATGAAAATAACAAATTTACTTTTAAAAATGCTGTTTCTAAAGTAACAGAAGCTTTAGTCTAATGAAGCCTTCCACAAATCAGGTTCCCATTTGAATTTTGGTATCACTCTTATCTTCACTTTTGTCGTCAGGAGAAGACTAGGGGGAAAAAAAAAGTAAAATGAGAGTCAATGCTTATAAGCTAAAAAATAATGATCCCAGATGCAACCAGTGCCTGGAAAAAAAGCAGGTTTGGTGGTTTTTTTTTTTTTTGGTAGTTTTTTTTTTTTTTTTTTTAATCTACTGAACTTTCAGTACCAATTATTTATCTTTCTCTTCTTTGGATCTGACTTCCTAAGTATATGCAATGAAATAGAATAAATAACAAGGAAAACAGATTTTGCTAAGTCACATGCAAAGTAGCAATAAATCAAACAGCTTGTCTGCATTCTTCTAATCTTTCTATTCTAATCTGTGAGTGAGATTTATGAATGACCTCTCCTCTCCTCTCTGCTCGTCTTTCTAGATTGTGATCACAAACAGTTCACAGTCCTCCACTCCATGGGTGCTACCAACCAAAGACTGTTCTGGTGATTTATCTTCAGCTGATCAGTTATCAGTCCAAAACGCTGTGCTAGCTAGAAAATACCCTACAGATGTAACAGGTGTTTTAGAAAGCAACTGTCTTCTCAGTCCAGAACGAAAGCAGTACAGCCTCAGCAAACAATTTTCTGTCTGCTAATGACTTCTGAAACTTCAAAATCCCTCTGCTAACCCTTCTTTAAGACATAAAAACTGTTGTGGAATGAGTTGGCTCTGTTGATACTAAAGGAGTACTTTGTTTTGGAATCAATAAGCAGCTTGTTTAAATATCAGCACTACAAAGCAGCTATAGTTTTGTCAAATGCCTTCCCTGCTTCCCGCTGCGTGGTCTCGCAGCGGCTGGGTGCTGGAAGATGGGTGTTCGCATGAAGCTCCAGCCCCGACCCCGGGTGCCTGGCTGGGACTGCGAGAGTGGGTCAGCACAGGATCACCCAGTACTTTGTACATACTGTGTTTGAGTGATGCTTTGCCCCAGTTTTTAATTCTTAAAAGCTACATATGCTTTGCAACGACTACGAAACATAAATGTGGTAAATAATAGTAATAACAAATTACCAAGTTGGCCTTAATAATATTTAAATAAACATGAATAGATAGGACACATTACCTGTAGGCCAACTTTGTTTTTTTAAAGGCATTCTGTTACACTCCAGAAGCCATATATTTCCCTAAGATAATTCTATTATACCCCAAGGAGCAGGACACCTACTTAACCAAAAAAACAAAACAAAACCAAACCAAAAAAACCCAACAACAACAAAACCAAAACAAACCAAAACAAAAAACCTCCAATGAATTCGATGCACTTACTCTATTTTATATAAGTAAAATAAGAATAGAATCTGGCCTAATGTTTATTTCATTTTATCAGATTGGATAATGCTGTCCTGGTAGCATTAAATACAGCTGATCTCTCCCCTCCCCTTCTGTGCACACATGTTTCTGTTAAAATTTAACTACCTACATCTATGTCTCTTAGTATTGCCTACAAATCAGTCAAAGAAGGGTAGGTCATCTATCCTGCCCTACTGTTTATATATTAATCATCTGGCAAATAAACTGCTCAGTATCTTACCCACCTCAGTAATATTTGTGATGTAATTTGTTTGGATGCCCAAATGTCACCAGCGTTGATTGTAAGAGATGAAAAAAATGTACTTGCTCAGCACACCAAGCTCTGGGCTAAAATGTAAGCATGAAATCTCTGGTTTATTTTTGTAATAATGTTTACAGCTGTTTAATGACCCTGAAAGGGTTCAGTAGTCTGGTGTTCTGTATTTTTTAACAGGAGTGTATTATGCTTATAACAGCCTTAGTTAAACTGTTTCAGCTACAACAGTAAGAACAATATTTAATAAAAATTCAATATATATTCTGAAGTTTCTCAGCGATACCTGTTTATGAGTTGGTAAAAACTGAAGCAGTCTGTATTGGAGTATTTAGAATTTGTCAATGGACCACAAGATAATGTAGATATATGTGAATTTTTCTAGCTGGAAAGATAAATACCAGGTCTATATTCTGAAAGCATAAGTAACAGTGTGTGTAACTTGCTGCTCAGAAGATCAGGGCCAGAGTGAGCTTGTCGTTTAAACATGTGAGCTTGTAAAAGCATTACTTTGCTTACTGAACTGTAAATCTTTTAACTAACCTAATCTAAGCTATAATAACAGCACAACAGTGTTTTTAAAATGACTGTTTTCTCTACAGCAGTGAAGAGGGAAATGCTTTAGTGTGTGTGTCCAGTAGGAATGTACAGGTGTAAATGAGAGCTGAATTTGGTCCATCTGTTTACAAAGAAAACAGGTGTGTGTATGCATATATGTGTATGTATACAGATATATGTGTGTGTGCATATGTTTACGTGTGTGTAGGCATACATTTATAGTGAAACTATTTTTTATTTTAGTTGCCATTTTTTTTCCTCTGTTTCCAGCAAAAGGAAGCCAAGGTTCTCATTTTACATTAATGTAGTTGTGATGACAGGCATTTCTGGTGTCATAATTGGTTTTAAATTCCAGTAATCCATTTCAAATAGTTAAATAAAATCTGTGTGTTCAATTGAAATGGCTAAAGTCAGAACTTTCGTTATTGATATCACAGGAAATAGTCTTGAGGGCAAAAATGTGAGTGAAATCAAAATAACTATTAGTATCATCAAAGGGACTTGAATGTCTCACTGTACCTTCATGTGGGAGATGAGAGAGTTTTTTTATAATATATGTATACAGTTGTGAATTTCATAAGCTGACTACCCTCCTCACAGAAATACGAAACTGCACACCCGCTGCGGTAAATGGCTGTCCTCTGATGGTTTGTTTGCTTTCTACTGAGGGGCCGCTCCTGCCCTGCCGTGTGCAGTAAAAACCAAGCTGGTTTGCAGCCCATACATATGTAGTGGGGTGAGGATTGGTCTTTCTGGCTGGAGTGGCTCGCCTGTGCAAGAGCTGAGGGTTTGTTTAGGTTAGGAAGGGCAGCCTGTGAACAACTCCTGAGACCAACATGCTCTGTACAGTGCCACGTCTTGGGGGACACTGTCTTTAGAAAACATTTGAGGTAATAAAGGTCAAAAATTTACTACATAAATTTCAATAAACATATTTTGAATTTCTTAACAATCTCAAGTTTGATTTGTAGTTGATTTTGTAAACATATGTTAGCTGCAGAGAACATTGTGCTTCTGTTCCCAGTGCACGTGGTGGCAAAATGTTCTGTGTTTTCCTTATCAGAGAGATGAGAATCATGAAAATAATGTAGTGTACTATATATTTAAAAATTGAAAGCTAGAAATTTTCCCTCCCATGAAGCTTCACATCAGCACTTGTAAATTGGCATTTCCAGATTTTTTTATTTTTGAATACCTAATGTTTTGGTTTGGGGAGGTAAGAAGGGCAGGACATAATGAAGAAAGATGTTGAGAAAAATATTTGTCAAAACACTTGAAATTATAAACTCGTTATCTGTTAAAGCTAAATTTCAATGACGTTCAGTCACGTGAGGTTTTTTCTAGTGTTTTTAGCATTTGGTTTTTGTGGCAGAATGGATGGCAGAATGGATATGGTAAAATTGTGCATCGGGCCGGTCTGAGGAGGACAGTTGCATCTGTAGGGAGATCCATGTGAAGGCAGGATGACTGCATGGCTGTGAGCATGTCTGTGATGCAGAAGCACCCCTGCACCTCTTGGGTGTTGTAGAGAGCAGCCAGACCCTGAGAGATGGTCCTAGCTGATGGGAAGAGGCTGTGCAATGACGACCATGATACCAAGCTGGGGACCTTGACCTGCAAGGCCTGAAGCAAGAGGCTCACTGGGGAATCAAAGCCCCTTACCCCACCTGGTGTAACCCTGTCCAGTCATAGATCTAGACAGGGAAGATGGATAAAGAGGGAGAGAATGAAATTGCTAATTTTTTTAGAGAAATTAGGTAAATTAGATTGGGTTATCTAATTCATAGTAGAATGATGGATGAGGAGTTTTATTTCTGTCTTGCATGTGGATACAAGATGAGATTCTGGTAGGTTTTGCTGAAGAATACCAAGAGTCTGATTTACGTGAGAGCATGGTCCCTGTGTTCCTAAATGCACTAACTGGGAATTGCAGGAGGGGTAATTTCAAGTGGCAGTACTTTGAATACCATGATTATACTTTGCAATGAAACCAGGTAGGAGTGAGAAAAAGAAGAGACAAGTCAGAGCCAGAGGCAGGAGACAGAGCTCCAAGAAGCTGGGGCAGGTGAGGGTGGGAATACGGTTTAAAGTGAAGAACTGTAGCATCTTGAGATTGAATCCTGAACAGCTGATCAGAATATGTGGCATTTACAGGTGGTTATTTCTCACTAAGCAGAGGCTTTGCTGACCTTTCTGCATATTCCATCAAAAATGTATAAAATTTCCAGTGCCAAAAGATCAATGTGTGTGGGTCAGGCTCCCCAGACTTGATCCAAAAAAATTAGTTTTTAAATGAAAAATTATGGGCTTGGTCTTCCTCTTGATTTTTTTTTTCAACTCATCCTATCTATATTCTACATTATATGTGTCTCTATGTTTGTGGGAGACAGAAAATAGCAAAAAAATAGTTAGAAAAAATTATCATGTTCCAACTATAACTGCTGTTGTTACTTTAATAAAGTTATCTTTGAAAAAGAGCCACAGAATAACTTAAAATCTCACCACAACTCCCTCTTCCCTCCCCAATCCAAATAACCATACATTTGAACTGATGCTTAGGGTTAAACATCAGAATTAATGAACTCCACTGGGATCTGTCAGCATTTCCAATTTTCGATAGAGCACAAAATACTAAAATTAACTACCCAAACCTTTCTGAGCACGTAAAGGCACCAGTTCCCATTGAGGTCAACTGAATAAATGAAATTTCGACTGCATTTTTCAAGCTGTTATAGAATAATGACAATTCAAAAAGACTTTTCTAAACCCTCTTCAATATATGTATATGTCTGTACCTGCAATGCATTTCTTGAATTTTTATGTTCTTGTTTGCCCACATGCCTTGTTTAAGCATGGTGAGGAGAAATAACACCTGTGGTATGTGGAATCCAGACATAAAGTAGATTCTGTTGTTTGTTTATTGTTTGGGTTTTTCTGGTTGTTTGTTTGTTTGGTGGTTTGTTTTTGTTTTTGGTTTTTGTTTTTTAGTTAGGAAGTAGGCAGATATTCAAAATCTCAGTCAACTTCAGGCAGTGGCAGGCCTAAGCATTACAACCCTCAGATGTTAAGCTAATCCTTTTCAACATGAAATTTGGTTTGTTTCAAAAGTTAAGCAAACTTTCAAAAATGTTAAAAAAAAGGTCTTTGTATGTACCCACATTTTGAATGATTGTGGTCTGCTGCGCAGAAAACTTTCATGGATACCAAGAATTTTATTTGTTTTCTGTGTGGCCTTGGGTGAAGACCTGGCTTGACTGCGTTCCCCTACCTTCAGAAATCAGACACTGCAAGCTAAACTTAAGTGCAGTCCTATAGCTTATAGGTATAAGCCTTTTCCTTTTATATACTTGATCTCATTAATATTTTTATAAATAACAACATTGACAGCATGTAAGTAATAGGTCCCCAGAATGAAACCCAAATCTGAGCACTGTTAAACTTTGAAAAAGTTCTGCATTACATCTAAGCAAAATTTTGTAGCTCATGTTCATCTTTAATACACATGAATATACACTTCCCCCTTCTTACAAGATCTGCATTGTATCACAACCTCAATCATCCTGTCGAGGACCAAATAGGTCTTCTCTTGGAGACCACCCGTGCTTTTTTTTTTTTTAGGCCCTGATCCTGAAAATACTTAAGCATGTGTGGAACTTTGCTTTCAGGAGTCACCCTTTGAAGTCTACTGGACTACTCCCATGAGTGCAATTACATGCATTTTAAGTATGTGCCATATTTGGACCTCAAATTGTCTAAAAAGTGGCCACTGTGAAGCCATGCGAGGAATGGTGTCCACCTGGAGTGTGCCTGTAGCCTTTGTAGAAGGCATAGCGAGTAAATGCTTTTGGCTAAAGCCAAACAGAAATTTTACCAAATTAATTACTCAATAACATATAGAATTCAGTAATTTTATTAGTGAATAAAATGTCAAATCACTCCACTGAATGACACAGATCTTAATTATGTTCTAATATAACCTCATAGCATCATATAGTTTGAGAGTTATTAATATAAAACTTTATATTTTAAATAGAATTTTATAGGTACATTATTTCTGTATAGTGTAGAGAAGTGGCAAGGATAGAAGATTATCATAGACAATTATGTAGACCAGAACAGAGCACTTGTGTTTAACAAACAGCTTTGAATTATAATTTTCTGCAATATACATAATGTAGGTACAATTTGTAGTCATTACTGTGTATTAGGAAAGTTATTAAAATTCTTAAACTTGTTGAGGCTTTCCACAACACCTTCCCCAGATTTTAATTGGTTTTATCTAGTTCCGTAAGAGAGCTCTTTAAAACAAATCAAAGTGCCTTAAATCACATGTCTTACCCATCGAAGGACAGAGATATTCCTTCTGTAATCTGGCAAGTTTTCCTAAGAACTGAAATCTGAAGGTTCTCAACGATGAATTAAAAGACTTGGCAGAAGATAATTTATGTGCCTTTTGATGGGCTCAGTTTCAAAATGACAAAATAACAATGTTTTGTAACAGAAGGGTTAAATCTTAATCTCAGAGGTTTACAAAGCTGCTAGTCGCAGTCTCCTTAAAATTTAATATACCTCGTTAATGCTTACTTGCAAACACTGAAGGATTTTTATGATTATAATCATGTGTTACAGCACCTAGTACTGTTTCTAAGCAGCATACTAATCAGCTTAATGAGATATTACTGCATTTTTTGTTGACTAAAGCAAAATCCCTTTTATTGTTCTAAAGCTTGTCCTTTACTTTATTTTTTCCCAAAACATTATCTTGTTTTATTGTATACCAGTAAATATCATACCATCGTTTTTTTGTCAAATCATAAAACTATCTTTCTCATTGTAGAATGTGTAATATATTGAATATGGTTAATAGAACTGAAAGTTACAAATGGATTTCTATTTTTGGTTTTGGGTTGGTTTTTTTTTCTGGTTTTTCTAATGGAAGTGGGAGAGATGCATAACATTTCTTTTTCTATAGATTTAGAAATGTAAACAGGTGCAATTTCACAAGAAGAAATACAAGGGAGGTGGTAAAAGCCTTTACCCCTTCCGTAATAATTAGATTTTGAAACTGTACCATATTTTAAAATAGTAATTAATGGTTATTGGTAAACATGCAGAATGATGAAAGCACATGTATGACGAAAATTGTGTAGCACAGTTGGCATTTAATACACTTTTTATTGTTTTTACATTAATTCCTTTGCATTATTATGAGCAGGTAAAACATAAAATGCAAATTGTACGTCAGTGATTCAATGCTTGTAACTCTTTCACAGTCTGAATCTAAAATATCTTCTGATTTTCAGAGATGGAGGAAGCTAGTTTGTGCCTTGGTGTTTCATCAGCTGTGCCAGAAGCTGACGCCCATCTCAACAGCACCATACTCAATGGGCAGTATTCAATGAGCCAGAAGCTGCACCAGATCACTTCCCAGCTCAGCCATGCTTTCCCGGAGCTCCAGAACAGGCAGAATCCAGAGGAGAAGGTGTCAGCGCCACTAGAGGACAAAAGCCACATGTCCATAGCAAACCAGCCCATCAGCAGTCAGATGGCACTGTTGGCAAACCAGCTCAATAGAGAGGTTGACACCAGTTTGAATGGGCGTGTGGATCTGCAGCAGTTCTTAAATGGACAAAACCTAGGGATTATGTCTCAGATGAGCGATATAGAGGATGATGCCAGGAAAAACAGAAAGTACCCATGTCCCCTCTGTGGGAAACGCTTTCGATTTAACAGCATCCTGTCGCTACACATGCGAACTCATACTGGAGAGAAACCATTTAAGTGTCCATACTGTGACCACAGAGCAGCTCAAAAAGGCAACCTGAAGATACACCTGCGTACTCATAAACTTGGAAACCTTGGCAAAGGTCGTGGAAGAGTCCGAGAAGAAAACAGACTTTTACATGAGCTGGAGGAGAGAGCAATTCTTCGGGACAAACAGATGAAGAGCAGCCTCTTGCAGCCACGACCTGATGTGAAAGCACAGCAGCATACCCAGCCAATGCCTCTTGCAAACTGTAACTTGCCTGTGCCAGCTAATCACAGCACACCTGATATTTCAAACCCAGTTCCCTCTCCAAAGCCAGTCAGTGTCCAGGAAGAAGTTGTCGCTCAGACAGCTGGGTTCAGATGCACGTTTTGCAAAGGCAAGTTTAAGAAGCGAGAAGAGCTGGACAGGCACATAAGGATCCTGCACAAGCCTTACAAGTGCACCCTGTGTGACTTTGCTGCCTCGCAGGAGGAGGAGCTGATTAGCCACGTGGAAAAGGCTCACATAACTGCAGAGTCAGCACAGGGTCAGGGCTCCAATGGGAATGGGGAGCAATCCACCAACGAGTTTCGTTGTGAGGTGTGCGGCCAAGTGTTTAGCCAAGCTTGGTTCCTAAAAGGCCACATGAGAAAGCACAAGGATTCCTTTGAACACTGCTGTCAGATCTGCGGGAGGCGATTCAAAGAGCCTTGGTTTCTTAAAAATCACATGAAGGTTCACCTGAATAAGTTATCTGTAAAGAACAAATCTCCTAATGATCCTGAAGTACCTGTCTCCATCAGCAGCATGTCCCAGGAAGCTCATGCAAACTTATATTCGAGATATCTGTCATGTTTGCAGAGTGGGTTTCTTCCCCCCGACAAAGCGAGTTTAAGTGAACAAAATCAAATCTATAACAAAGGAGATATGCCCATGAAAGAGAAAGAAGTCTTGGGGAAGCTTCTTTCACCAATTTCTGGCATTGGCCACAGTATTGCTGAAGGGGATAAACATTCTTTATTGGGCTGTCTCAATCTGGTGCCTCCTCTGAAATCCAGCTGTATAGAAAGGTTACAAGCTGCCGCCAAAGCAGCAGAGATGGATCCAGTAAACAGCTATCAGGCCTGGCAGCTTATGGCAAGGGGAATGGCCATGGAACATGGCTTTTTGTCTAAAGAGCAGCAGATACAGCGCAGCCATGAAGACACTTTGGCAAATGCTGGAGTTATGTTTGATAAGGAGAAGCGGGAGTATGTGTTAGTAGGAGCAGATGGCTCTAAGCAGAAAATGCCTGCTGATTTGGTTCACAGCACTAAAATGGGCAATCAGAGAGACTTGCCAAACAAACTAGACCCTTTAGAAGGCAGTAGAGATTTTTTGTCACATGGTATGAACCAGGGACTCGATTACAACTTACAAAGTCATGGAAATGTAAAAGAAAAGCCAACTGAATGCCCGGACTGCGGAAGGGTTTTTAGAACATACCACCAAGTGGTCGTTCACTCCAGGGTCCACAAAAGAGACAGGAAAGGAGAAGATGAAATAATTCAAGGTAGTCTTGATGAGCGACGTGGGTCTGGAAGTGATCAAGAGTCTCAATCTGTCAGCAGGTCGACAACACCAGGGTCTTCTAACATTACTGAAGAAAGTGGAGTAGGTGGGGGTCTCTCGCAGACGGGGAGTGCCCAGGAGGACAGCCCACATCCTTCCTCACCCTCCTCTTCAGGTATGATAACGTCTCCTTCCCTCTCTGCACTGAAAGCTTCATAGCTGTATTTGAAATCACAGCAGCAAAGTAGTTTATGCATTCTCTTGTTAGGTCGTTTTCTAGCAGTCCACAGGGACATGGTATTATATGCCAGAACATCTGTGTTTGGGTTCCCACAATGCCTTCGAGGTTAATTCTCGGCTCACCCTTTTCTCCCCTCCAAGGACAGGTTTCCTAGCCTTTCAGCTGTCACCTCCGCCACCCCACTGGTAGCAGTGTGCAGGGTCTGTACAGTCACCAATGGCAATGTCGCTTCCAGGGCCAAAACTCCTCCTCTTCTATTCATGGTATTTCTCTTGCAGATCTTTCCACGTCCTCCATTTAAAAGGATGAGGAAAGATGCTTTCTTCGAGCTATAGTTCAAAGAAAAGAAACAGGACTAATAAACAGCATGTTGGCTAACCTCTCTGATTGCCCTTATTCCCACTCCCATATCAATTACTTAGGGGAGATATCTACTTGTACCTGGCCACTGGGCTGATTAAAGAGAGATTCAAAAATACAAATTACTAACTTTTTGACAATCTTTTAACTTTTGTGTATATTTCAACATGTATGAAGCCTTCTGCTTAATTGACATCTATTTGAAAGTACAAGAAAAAATAGAAATTGGACTGAAATATTTTAATTGCATTGTATGTCATGTTAACTTGCTGTGTATAAAATAGCAAAGCAGATAATATTTCATTGGAGATGTCTAAAATATTGAGCTTCCTGGTACAATTTTTAAAGTTACTAGCCTATGACTGCTGAAATAAAATCTCCAAGTAATAACAGGTAAGATTTCTGGCCTCATCTATATTTCCAAAGTCACTTACTAATGGATAGTAAATTGAAAGTTATATCTTCAGCCCTTTATAAAGAAAGCACCTCACTAATACTGTAATCATTCTGCAAGCCTAACAACAGAGGAAATCATGCCATAACAAATACTCTGTTACTAATGGCAACATTGATTTCTGCAATCAGCCATTAAGTCTAGAAAATGAAAGACAGTTTGAGGTACCTTAAGGCATTACATTGCCCACTGTTAAAGAGCTGGTAGCAGGCTGTTGAGGGTAATTCTTTTTAGTTTTTTTTCCCCCAGTTTCGATAAATATTTCAGTATTGGAGGCAATTCACTGTTACAGTTATTAAGTATATGCCAGTTTATTTTTGTTGTTCTTGTCATGCTCCAGTATACTCTACTTCTGAGGCCAAATTAATATAAAAATAAAGTATTAGTTTGCTGGCTTATTACAAACCAGTAAAGAAATTGTTAAGACACATAAATCTGCACTCCACATTCCACAGATTCCTATAGTACTTAATGCTGTTGTTTAAATACCCATGAAACACACTGTCTACTCTTAGAGTCATAGCCTCGTTTACAATTTATTACTGGTGAGACACATTAGAAAATTCTATGTAGGAAACAAGGGTAACAGGCGAGAGCTAATTTCATACTATATATAGTTGTTGAGATTGTTTTAAGAGGATTGAAAGTATGTCAGGATGAAGAAGATTATTTTTCTAACTTTCACTTTTAAAAATCCTACACATTGCGGGGGGGGGGGAGAGAATGCTCCTCTTTAATATAGAAAGCATCACTTTTGTTTTGCAATGCCATAGAGTGATCGGAAATAAAAGATCCTGTAATCATTTCAATTCTGTCTGAAGCCTTCCAGGGCTGTCTGGAAAAGTTTAGAAAAAAAAGAGCCCCAGAGTCTTCTGAGTGAGGTTGAACTGATAGAGATTGAACTGATAGAGATTGAAGAGGATTCAAAACAATGCATGTGAAAGTTGGTGTGTTTTGAGTGCCCTGAAAACTTTAATTCCAAGTGTTCTGGTTCATTAAATGTATTGTTGTGGGAAGTTTTTCCTGTCTTCAGAGGCAAAAGATAACACCGCTGTGTTGTTCTCTCTCTGGCCTCTAATTTAAAATTATTTTTAACTTAGACGTTTTAAATAAATTGTTGTTTATTTTTACACCTGATGCATTTATATCGTAGCATATAAAAATGAAAGCAAAATATGTGCAGTAACAGTTGATAGAAGCACGTTTGTTTTTACTGAAGAAAACCTGATCTTTTATATTAGTATCCGATTGTCTCCTTTAGTCTGTTACTAGTAAATGTAGGAAGGCTCTCGGCGGCATACAACCTATCATGGAAAGTGTGCACATTTGTATAATTTCTTAACCAGATGAAAGGAAGAGGGTATTGCATTTTACCAGAACAAAATCTAAGTATTCTTTAGTACTTTAAAATGAATTTTATTGCCATGTTGCTGTTGGAACTTTTCATTGTTATGAAGTGTGTATTTTATCACTACCTGTGAAAGATAAACCTGTAGAATATAAAGAAATCAGATTTTTTGCGTAAGGGAGAATTAAGTAGTGATTGAATCTTCTATTAAGAAATTACCACAAAACACAGTTTTACAAATTTCTCAGACTGCATAACAATGTCTCAAAACTTAATTTGCATCACTTGATTCTTTTTTGTTGAAAACTGGGTCAGTAGGGCCTGAGAAACTATTTTTCAGATCTTAACCAATGAATTCTTCTTTATAAATTGGTGCTCTTAACATGATAGTAGTTCTGAATTCATCATAAAAACCTTTTTACACAGTGCCTCTTAGAACAGATCTCCAGAAGAAGGCTTACAATGAGTGGCAGAGAAGTCTTTGTTATCTGATGTAATTCTTTGCAAAGGAGGATTGGGAATGGAGTGCCTGTTTAAAAATGTCTAGCTCAGGCTGAGAAGAAGAAAGGGTCAAGTTTGCAATCAAACAGTTATTGCAGAGATGTGTGACTGTCACTGGCTGGGCTAATGTGGTATGCAGCTGTTTGTTATGTGAGTAAAAGAATGTTTGAATCAGTGAACATGTGAAAATGACTCC
>CM062573.1:32821435-32846435 GCA_031468815.1 Morus bassanus
TTAACCCCAACATTGCTACTGTCAGGCTGTATTCCATTGTGAGTAACAGCTGCAAAAGGGCACTGTACTGAAAAAGTAAGAAAACACCTCCCTGTCGTGTCTTTGCAAAGCACATGCTTTATGACCTCTGGAGGGGCACACAGTGAATTTTGTGCAAGGCAAATGTCCAAGTCCTGTCGCAAAGGAGAGGCCTCAGACTGAGTCTCTTTCTTGCCTCTTGTGACATGTTCGAGTAATGTGGTCAATGGTAGTGAGAATGTGATCACAAAAAAAATGTATTTTTGGTTGCTGTGAAAAAAGCCTAAATCAGTTTTGTGTTTAGCCCTCAGATTGTAGTCTCTGTGTGTGTCTTTGTGTCTCTAGGTAAACAGGATTGTAAATGATGACATGAGATGATATATTTATTATCAGGACAGCTCTCAGCTACATTGAAGGGATGTTTGTTTTAATTTAAAAAATAAATAATAAATTTGGAGGTTCAGCTTAGACGAGACCCCAGATGTGAACTTCTTCCAAACTCTCCAGTTCTCCTCCTCTGTTTCACTGGTCTCTGACATATTGAAACCACAATGTATTTCTGTTGTATTTCAGTGTCATTTATAGGTTGTTTCTTGGCATTTGTTGAGGCCACTGCCACAGGTTACAGGGGCACCATTAAATTATTACAATGGAATCTAACACACAGTGGGGAGACCTGCAATCCAGCCCAATTCAGTGCCGCCTTTCCAGCAAGTCTGGCACTGATTTGGGCATCCAAATTGCACTGTTTTTCCTGAGCCTGCCTTGGTGTCCTAGTATCACACCCCAAGTTAGAGTATAAGCCCGCAAGTCCTGGAAGAATGTCTACAAGTCTCAGAAATATTGACTTTTTCTGGTGTGTTGATGACATGAGATCACCATATATCATGCATATCAAATGATGAAGGATGATCACCATTTGTGATCCTGAAGTCCTGAATAATTTTGGAAAAAAATACATTGCCCATTTTCTTGGTGAAATAGTAGGTGAATATTGATAAAGAAATCAGCATCCCTGATGGCGTAAATTGCTGTCACTTGGCAGAGCAGGGAAACTGGACTCTCATTGTTTCCCAAGGTGTTGCTGTCACTCCTGGCCGAAATTTTTCTTTACTATTGGTCTGGATAAAATCAAGTCTCTAAAGCTTAAAAAGAGAGATGGGTGCATCTCCAGCCTATCTTTTTGGTAACGAAAGTAAGCTTGTCTCCTTAAGGCTGAATGAAAGTGCATTGCAAGTCATGCTAATCTTTGACGCAGAAAAAGATTTGTTCAGATCCTGACACCAGGGGAAACACAGGCAGTTGCCAGTACTGAGCTTTTGTTCCCTGCTGTCCCTGCTACACAGGCTGGCTTGGTCTCATGGTTGGTAGGTCTTCCAGTTACATGAGGGGTGCAGAGAGAGTCCCTGACAGAAAAAAAAGGGTGTGGATTCTTTCCCATTTCATGTCTGTGTAATAGCTGCACATGAGCTTCCTTTAGAGTACCTGTTGCAGTGCCATTGCTGCAGATTGGTTGGTACCTGCATCAGCTGGCAATACTCAAGTGCAGTTTAAGAAGTCTTCGACTAACACTGTTCCCAACTCTAAAGCATCCCTTCACCCTTGTCCCTAGCAAACCCAGCCTGAGCCTGTGGCATCTCTGGTATTGGCTTGCTCTGGTTGGTTGCACTGACTTAATGCTCTTCTTCCTTCTTTGAAGACTAAGGTCTCCTACTTGTACTTTCAAAGATCTTAATGCCTGGGCTAGCTGCAGTTTAGACAGTCTCTTAGACAGTTACTTTGGGGTCCAAATAAAACCCAGAAGCTTGGCTGCATTTTCACAGGCTAGCATATAAGTGAGTATTATTAAAAGTGAGGGGGAAGAAGAGGGGGAAGGAAACATTAGGCAGAGGTCCAAGAATAGGCTGAAATACCAGTGTGGTATTTTCTGTTTGTGCACCGCAGTCACGCGGTGTGGAGTGTGACATTCCTGGGAGCTCAGTCATGGACAGCCTAAGTCCCTGTAGAACCAAAATGCCTCAGGTACTGCAGATCCACCTGAGGCATGCGGCCAGCATTGGGCATTTGCAGGTATGGGCCCTGGTAGGGTCCCAGACCCTCCAGGGACATGTCCCAGACTCTGCCCACCCACCTCCTGCACCCCAGGGAAGGTGGGAAGGAAGGCCTGGCATGCTTGCTGAATGGAAAGAGGCTGTGGTGGGATCCGACCAGGCCCCCAGCTGGGGTGAGCATAGCTGTCTTACCATGACAGCATGGCCTCTGCAGACTTCTCCTTCCCTTGGCGGCAGTATTCATCACTAAATGATATTCTTTTTTTCTCCCACTCTAAAACACACTCAGTATTTCTAGACTATTTTCCACTTCTTCCCAGATTTTTGGTACCTTAAACTTTCATTGTCATCTAGCATGAACCAAGAGTTCGAGAGGGCACGGTGAAGTAGACATACTTTGGGCCTTGTTTAAATGCTAAACTAAAGAGTAGGAGGCAGAAGTAAGGGCAGGACTTCTGGGCCATATCTGGGGTTTTGAGCTCATTTCTGATCTTCCTGGAGCAACAGAGATACTGCAGTGTTAATGTTAGGTATCTGCCTGGTTAGAAAACTTACAAAATGCACCATAGAGTTACCACTACTTATTTTTCAGCTGTGTTTTGTAAGGGTGGCTTTAAGTGGGATTTATATAATCGTACTTCTGTCAGCTGTGATTCCGGCTCTTTCCTGTCTTGAGTTCTAGCTATGTTTTCCTCACGTGTCTCTTTTTAGGTGTCCCCTTCATTAGGTTTTTAGGAACGCATTACCACATATATCATAGGCTAATGTAATTGAAAACTGATCTACTCACATCTTATCTAACACTGAGGTAAGGGAGTAGTCTATTTATCAAAGACTGCATAATTTTACCTTTTAATGATCTAGAAAAACTATTCAGAGAGAGGCAGAAGCAAATCTGAAAAGACTTTATGAAATGTCTTAAGCATCCCTCTTAAATACTTCACACTTTCCTGGGATATTTATGAAATACCATGTATGATCTGACTGAGACCAAAAGGTGATTCAAAGATTTCTGTGAACAAAAGAAAAGCAAACAGCCATTTTTCATTATTTGGGTAGAATTCAAGGAAAGAACAGAACATCTTTGATTTTGATTATTATCTGGAAATTTATGGACACATAAGATGCCATATATGTAAAGAGGAAAAATTACAGAAGTGGAAGTTGACTGTTACTGTTCTTTTGTATGTTCTAGTGCCTTTATTTTAATTTTATGGACATAGATATGTAGTTTTATTTTTCTGCATATACCTTGATGAAGCAGATATCAGCTAGAATGAATATTTTCCATGTTATTCTGCCACTGAAAAAGTAGGCAGTGAGTTCTGAAGGGGAGGAGTTTGTCTATCAGGTATTCTATTATTCTATAATTTTGTTTTCTTAAAATAATTATGATGCCAGTACAGTGCAGAACATTAAGTCAACATGCAACCACATTTACCACACAATGGTATCAGGGCCACCACAGTTATTTCCTATTCCATGAAGAAATAATACTGTGGTTGCTCAGATTCTACTATCTAGTAACTATATGTAAATGTTGACTTTGTGATGGTGACCACTATAGTACAATTATAATGAACTCGCTTTGTAAGAGGGGTAAGGAATGAAACTGGACATTACTGAAAAGGACAAGCAGTAGTAAAGGACATATACAGACACTTTATATTACTATTTCTTTGGCTATTTCTTTTAAGTGTTATCGTTGAACATACTGGTACTTTTCAGTGAAAACCAAACTCATCTTCACTGACACTGAAAGGACAATGGGATGTGACTTGGGCAGTGCCATAGCGCACTGTTAGCTGTGAATTGCAGCCAAAAGAAAGGTATGAAAATTAACTATTGTGCAAGGGAATCCATGTTTGTTACTCACCTACCAAAACATTGTACGTATTACCTTTTATGTTAAAGCTTGACCGAGCAAGTTTGTCTATATTGAAGAGAGCGTCTGATGGTAGGATTGCACCACCTTTCTTGCTCTATACTCAGTCTTCACATGGGTGACAGGTTCAGTAGCTGTCTGAACATAGGGAGAGAAATTGAAGCCAATGAGATTGCTGAAATAACACCAAGGAATAGTCATCATTTCTTTTGCACTGAAAGAACTGTGAAAAGACCTGAAACTACATTTGCGGCAGCCAGAACTGAAGAACTCACAGCTGTGGGTACAATTGATGCCCATCAATTCCCAGGCATTCTCCTCCCAGCTCCCCTGCAGCGAATAGAAATTTTTTGCAAACATATCTTAGGGCAAGAAAAGATGCACAGTAGTGACCCTGGTGCAGGTTCTCAGTCTATTGAGGAGAGTGATTAATATCAGAATTAGGCATGCTGCAGATACCTTGTTTTTTATGTGCAGCAACACTGAAGTGATCTCATCAACTATCTGAACATTCAGCAAGTCCAAAATCAAACGCTTGTGTGTCAGATATACGCAGCTGTATTTGTACTGTCGCTCTATCTAAAGAACATGCCAATTGCTTTACTTAGAGTGAGTTGAGAGAGACTCATTACTAAGAACATGTATAGCATTATCAATGAAAAACATTGTTCTTTTCCTCAGTGGTTTTAGTGTCCTTGCTCTTCATAGGAGCCTGTGCTAATATATCGTCAGACAATGTGGGGCCTGATTCACTACTCCCATGCACCATGTGTCATCATTTACACCTCTGCACAGCAGGTGGGAAATAAAGACATATTAGAATAGTAGCACTTTGTGCTAGTTTACGTGTGTTTTGCGAAAATATAAATGATTGTGCAAGGCGAGGGAGAATCTGAGTGTATAGGGCACTGTTTTTATTTTATTTCTCCCCAAAGATATATGAAGTGAACTTTTGTCAGTCAAACTTCAGCAGAACTGAATATAGCAAACTAATTTTTTACAGTGAAAGGATGTCTAGCTATTGTATGTTCAGGTACCACAGTTAGAAGGTAGGTGAGTGTGTCCTTACCCAGTGATGTTGTCTTACTGGGCTTTTAGTTATTTTCTGCCCTTGACTGGCATTAAGCTCCTACACCTTCTGTTGAAAGAATTCTGATTGATTAAACATTTTTGTATTTTTTTTACTTCCCAACATGTATTTAAAAAGCATTGCTGACTTGAATTTAGCTTGATGAGGCTAGTGAGCCTAGAAAACATGGTAAGTTTTTTGAAGTTAAATCCTCAACACACTGCACTACTGTTCTTGTTCATCATCTGGGTTTTCACAGCTCTAGTCAGAATTTCAGAAGATTCCTTTGTCAAAGAAAATACCAGACGTTAAGTAGCAGAGGGCTTTCTTAAATTGTAGAGTAAGTTTTGGCAAGCGTAGAAGGCAGTGTTTCATAACTGTCTGTTTTAATTGTTGCTGCGTTTGCAGAAAGGTCCATAGGAGACAAACCAAAAGAAAATTAAGATTACTGTATTGAGAATAAATATACAAAAGGTCAGTTTTAAAAAAAATTAAGTAGGGTAGACTCTTTAATAATGATCGTTTCAGACACTGGGTTCCATTCAGTAATTTTGAAGACAGTCACTGATGAGTAGGTAATATAATAGAAACAATGTGAAAGTCATCAGATCAATTTAAAATAATTTTATAAATTCTTGAATGAAAATGAAACACCCCCCCACACACACATTTGAGTGGATTGTTTTATGTCGTTTCCTTATATTATGTACAGAAAGCAACTTCTTTAATTGTATCTTTAACTATATTTAATCAAATGCATAAAGCTGGTTCTCAGCTGCACATGTGGAACCATACTGAAGATCAAGGATTAAAGGAAATAGGTTGTAACTGTACTCAAAAGCTTCAAGGCATAATGTTTTTTTACTTTCAAAATACCACCAGAAAATGAGTATCCTTCTAATCTGACTACTGCATGAAAAAATTGTGGGACAGGTGGACTCTTTCTCTAAGGGATAATATGAACATCAGTTGACATTTATACTGTGGAAGGATGAGTGAGCTGTTGAGCATGTAATAGTTATTATGTAGGTGTTTCTTTTATACATTTTATTTTGCTATCTAGCTTTATAGTTTTTTTTTTTATTTTATTTTTGTAATGGTTAAGGATACGGTAATAGAATAGTTGTAAAGTAAGAATAGAGTAATTCTCTATTCTAATACCGGTTAATATCATCTTTTGAAGTATAAATTAGAAGGGCAGGAGTGTGAACTAGGAGTCTTCCAGGTTCGTGGTTGGTGTTTTGTCAGTGTGACCCCGTCTCACACCAATGATCAAACTCAGTAGGCAGTTAACACCGAGCTAACCAGGTTTGTCTGCCTATGACAGTGCCAACAACAGTAATGTCACTTCTCTTAAAAACTTGCAAGATAGTATACCAGGAAAGAGGCACTGCACTTCAGACTGAAAGGAAACAGCAGTCCATCTACTCCATTGCATTCCGAAACAGTGTGCACAGAAGTAGCATTAGAAATAGTTTTTGCTGACATAAATATTGCATCTACTATTTTCTTAGACTCTTACCATTTATAGTACATTCTGCTGATAAGCTGAACGCAGCCTATATGCAGAGAGATGTAGAAATAGATGACCTACCCTGAAGTACTTGGCTTATAAGGTCTTCCTTTTGATTATCTGTGTCTGGGTGGCTGAACAAAAATGCAGAACTTCCCTTGAGACAAGTAACATGCGATGTTTGCTGGTGTGCTTGCTTCCCTTTCAAATATTCCACAGATTGTACAGACAAATATAGATTAGGCTTTGCATCAGATTTACTAGAGCTCTACCTCCTTTGGACTCCAGCTTGCATTTTACACTTCTGTCTGAAGTTACTGAAGAATTAAGCTTGTGTGTGTACTGTTTGTACATAACAGGCTTTCCCAAGTGACTATTTAGCACTATTAAAAAACAAAACCAAGACTGGCAATAAGATTCTGGTAAATGTAAATGGATTCTATTTAAAAATGGCCCATGGCATCTTTCTGTAATGACCATCTTTTTGCTACATGCAGAGTGCTGGTGGCATTAGTGAATGAAAAAATACACAGATTTTCAGGGATTTGGGCCTGATTTGCATTTACAGTACAGATGTTTAGCACTGTTCAGCAGTGTAGTGGACTTAAAGTATAGGAAGAAATATAATGCAAGTACACTTCAAGCCTTCCTGACGCTGCCTGACTGCTATGCGTTGCCTAAGTACTAAGGTACACTCTTGTAGCATTCTCAGTTTGAAACTTCTAATGCTGCATGATTCATAAAGCCATATTCTGATATACCAGTGCCATCTACTTTGTTCTAATCAGTTACATCAGATGTGAGTTTAGTACAGTGATTTGGAGCCAAACGTGAGCGTGGTGATAATTTTTACTGCTCTTCTCTAAATGTTGTGTTTTGAGAGATACTCCTTTCTTCAGTGTCTGTCACTGGATGATGTTTTTTAAATCCTCATCTGAACTTTTACAAGTTTATTTTTTAATTGCCTGTCAATCGAAACAGAATCAGTGGTTCTGTCTGTTATTAATATTTAAAATGTGGATGTTTGGGATTTTTTAACACCCTAGTTGCTATGCCCCTTTAAATTTCCTTCAGTTGTTCTTTACCTCTAAACAGTCTTTCATTACCAAGCTGTTTATCTGAGAAGAAAGTGAGACTGTCTCTTTGTATTGCTGAATAACATCACTCTTTTTCTCAAGAAGTCATTACACACTGACATCATATTGTTCTTCATTAGATGATCTGTTGCCTGAAAGTGTCTTGGTGACACTGAACTTGAAAGCAACAAGAGTACAAGTGCTAGGATGCCTGGAGAGCAGAGACTGGCAATACCTTGCTCAAGCAAATATCCAAGATAATTTTAAAAAGGCATTAACAAATACAAACCACCCCCACAGAGGTAATTTTCACCTCTGAATTTTTGCTTGTTTCTTAGTCCAGCCCAGACTTCAGCCATCACTGTTCAATGCTGGAAGCCAAGTCCTACCTAGCAACGATAGCCATGTACAATAATTTAAACTTAAAGAAAAATAACACAGCTGCTGGTAGAGTAGTGTCCAGAGATTTCTAGGTGCTTTCCAACAATGAAAGGGTGGTTTCTGTCTTTAAAATGTATGTGTGTGCATAGAAAAAGACCTTCACTGTTCACAAAGACCACAATTAGTGCTGCACTGTAATTGCCGTTCCCTGATTAGCTGGAAACCTTATATACTCAATAGATCTTATTTTTCATGTTCATGAGTTATATGAGAAAAGCTCACAATTCAGTTGTTTGTGAAATTTGTGCAAGTATTCCTTCTATTTGTGCTGTTTCACAGTCATTTATTATGAGTCATTTATTATATTCAAAATTCTTATTCCTGTGACTGGGTGCATAGCTCTGATGGTGAGTTTTAGTATGATGACTGGATGAGAATAATCTTAAAGTCTTTGTAAATGTTTGATCACACAAACTAAAACTTAACTTTTCTTAAAGACTTTGTATTGTTCTCTTTAATTGTACTGTTCTGTGAAATATTCCTCCCATGCACTTAGTTAATGTAGAAGGAAGAAGAACACAGACATCCAAAGAAGCTGAGAAAATTCTCCTGATAATCTCCAAACCCAAAACCTGTAGGAGAAAATTGAAAAAAGTGTGTTTTCCTTACTTCAATCCATAAATGGGGTCACTTACCTCACAGGGAGAGGAGCTAACGTGGCTGCACTTGTCTTATAAGCAACTTAATGATCACAGTAGCTTGTGGGTATTTTACTTATAATAGATTAGCAGTGAAAGACTTAAAATCCGTTACCTTTCAGAAGTATGAATTACGTTCCCCTTCAGATGGGATGGTGGAAGTGAGGCAAGTGCAAGAATTGTGTGGCCCAGAGGAGTGTCCATAGTCTTACTTGCTTATGCAACATGTTCTACCTGTTGCTTCAAGTTCTCTTTTCCCACTGAGCCCCAACTGCAGTTGACACTCATCCAGATCAGGTATTCCTGTGGCCACTAAAACACTGGTTGCATAGAAGGTAATATTAGGTGAAGTTCCTACAGCCGTTACGCTTTCCAAATACCTTTTGACTTATGAGAAGCTAGTGCTATGTGGCTTGTTAATTCTCTTCCAATTACCAAAAAGGGCTCTGCCAGCCGTGGTGGTGCAGTGAAATTCCAGCTTGGGAATCCCTGGTACACGGTAATCAAACACAGAGCTTGAACGGTTAATGCTCTGTTTGCAGATCCTATTGGATAACTACTAAAGTTGCATGGGTGAAACAGATAAAGTTGGGAAGTCTGCAGTAGGAGTGTTTGCCTTTATACTTATTTACTCACTGTTGTTGCCTTTGTACAATAATATCTTTTCCCTCAAGGCCTTTGAAAAATTCGATCACAAAATAGAAAAAGAGTATGTTTGTTCTGGGTAAAATTTGGAAGCATTGTTCTGATGACACCTGTAAAATATAATTATAACTCCCATAGCTGTTTCCTCTCATATTTAGACAGGAAAATTCTTTGCCTCTAATCTCAGGTGCATACCTGTGGAAGGCTTAGATTCCTTCAAGCAGTATCAAAGTAATGATAACAGTGTGCAGCTGCTGACTGTCTTTTCCTTGTTGTTACTCACCCAGCTGTTTAGAGGAGAAGAAAAAGAGAGAGAGTATCTCTAATCAGCCATATGGCACAAAGTTTTATTTGCCACAGTAAGTTAAAACGTACATTATTGGTCAGCATCTTGAATGCAAATTTTGACATAGCTTTTCAGGAGTACCAGATATAAGGGAAAAGAAGATCAGATATATTTACTTCACATTATTTTATATTAAATCCAGTAATCCAGTAATATATTGATTCTGTCTCAGTGGAGATTCCATGACTGGAATCTGCCATACACAAAAGATGGTGTGAGCGCAGAGTGCAGATCACAGCCCCTGCTTTGGGTTCTAAAAGGTAAATTAAGAACTGTTGAGATGGCATTTCAGATTTTTACAATGCAGTTTCAGTCTGCTTACATTGTACATTATACAAATTAGTATTCTGGATCAGACCATTGGGCCATGAAATCTACTAGATGTCTTTAGTAGCTGTTGATGTTTGTAGTACCTATAGACTGTAGTTTTTTCATTAAGAAAAAGTTTAATTTTGCTGTTCTTTTAAATTAAACAAGAAGCATAGAATTAAGTATGGGAAAAAGATTTTTGTCTTTAAAAAAATACCTTTCTGAGTGCAGGTGAATGTTAGAGGAGAAACGAGGGACTAATATGTGTGTGGTTTTTGTGAGTCTCCATTCTAGAAATTGCTGTGGAAAATGAGTTTTTGGGGGCTTGACTTTGTAAGCTTAGCGGGTCCACTTTTTAAACTTTTTCTGCCATTTAATGTGTGCATATGACTGGAACTCCTTTGGTTATTGACATATTGGCTGCAAACATACCGTTTGGGAGACTCCAGGTTATAATGAAACATAGAAGGGAGGCGCACACCTGTGTATCTAGGATTGGGGGCATGACTTAAAAAGGTTTGAACTGTGGGGGATTGTGACCCTATTCATGTTGCTTATCACAATATTATGAGAATGCTTTTTTTCTCTCTGAAACCTACTGTATTTCCAAAGGATTTACGAATATGGTTCACTTTGTTCTCCTTGTAATATACTTTAAAAAAATTCCAGAAAGAATAATACCCAGATCTTCTAAGTGCTTTTAATGCATAGGTCTCAAAGAACTCTCTTATCCCTGATTTTCTGCTTAATTGATCGCAATACTATTTATATTCTGTTTATTTGTTTATGCTAAACACTGGTAAGCTGGAGATATTAAGACAGCATCCGTTTATGACATTTTTGCTCAAGTTCTGATCAGTTGGATAGTGTTTCTCATCCTATGGGTACCGGTTTGTAGAGATATTAAGTTGGGATAGAAAGTATTGTGATTGGTAAGCAAGAATAGTTTTTCTGGTCAATGCCATAGAAAATCGCTGTGTACTAATGTTATTTAAAAAATAGACATGCATTTTCCATTTGGTTAATGATTCTGGATAGTATAATCCAGATGAGTGGTTAGGTCTTCTGTATTTAAACAGTCTCTCTTCTGTGATTCTTAATGTCCTTTGACTTGTACTTTGTAAGGTACCAAGAAATGTTTGATCAGATAAGAATCTTGTTTTCTAAGAATAGCCACTTAAGTGGTTATGCACTGCCTTACAAATTTGTAATTACATATGGTGAGGTGTTATCTCTTAAAAAATAAATTTTGACCCACATAATCAGTACAATTGTTGTTTGTTTCCTTATAGAAGCACTACAGTTAAAGCTATCATGAGAGGATTCAGAAAAAGGCATGCAAATATTTTTCCATAGAATATGATTCTTTCTTCATCTGATGGCCCATGTTGCTATTCTTCTCACTGTTTCCATTACTGTTACTTAAAAGGCTTTGACAAATATAATAAGCTTTGCGTAATGATTCCATTTTAAGTCACTTCCAGCATATTAGAGTGTGTGGTTGAAATGACTCTTGCGAATACCACTCTCCAGTGCTTGTACTTTATCATGGTACCAAATGAAATTAAGAATAGGAATATTCGTTCCTTTAGTGACCAATATTTTTAAAAAATATTAATGTAAAAATTGCTGTAATTTATTAACTTAAAATTCTTTTTAGACATTTTCTTCCACAGTTCATTAGAAATTATTTTGCTTTAGAAATGGATTTAAAAAATTTAGAATATATACATTTTCTCAGAAAATTACTGTGCAGTTGGGAGCATTTTGTAAATACATTTTCTTAGGGGACAAGACAATGCCATACACGGAAGGTCTCTTCTGTAGTAACAGATATGGAATGGAAAAAGCCATACTTGATTTCAACATCATCTTCTCACTACTCATCTAAAGTGTATGGTTATGTATCTGCAGGTTCTAGATCTGTGCATGCCCCCATGGCAGAATCTGCCGTGCTGTCTTCTAACCCAAGATGACAGCTTTGTTAGTTTTGATGTGGTTACTTACTAGTGAGTAAGCAAGGGAATAAAGAGCTGGAAAAACTAAGAAAGCTTTTTTCCCCCTATTTCTTATTTTCCCAGGAATAACAGCTCTAGGGGATGAGGGTTCTGTTGCAAATGACTACCATGCATATGATGAAAATACCTTAAATAAAATAATATTATTACAGGATTTAATAATGCGATGGTAAAAATACTCAAAAAGCAATGAGGTGAGTGAATGAGTCTGAAATTAAATTATGTAATTTAACCAAAGTCAAGTATTGTAAGTATAGCTCACATACAGTAATATTAGTCAAGAATGTAAAAGACCATACCTTGGTTTTTTATGCAGAAAATACTTGCTTTTCCTATGAAACTGGCTGCATCATATAAAAATGGAAGTATTGGCTGTGGAAGCCCAACCCAGCATAGTGCTTTGCTGAAGCTGATACTCAGGATTTCTGACATTTCTGAATTTTGTTATGCTACCTGGAATGGTGAGCAGTCGTCTCCTGGATGGGTCTTCCCTGTAAGTGAATATAATTGAGGGACTGCCTTTACGCTTTTGTTGGGTCTGTAATGCAGTAACTCTAAACTGAAGCTACAAGAGGAAAACAGACAGCCAAAATGACAATGCAATATAGTCATCTCCAGCTGGATGAAAAGCTACCAAATCATTGATCTGGTGTGTCCCACATATCTTGTAGTACATGAAGTGTTCAGGAGACATCTATGGGTATAATGGTTACTTGACTGCTATCTGCCCAAAATCACAGTCTTAAGAAGCTCAGTCCTTGAAGACTCAGCTCTGACATACCACCTCTCTCATTCTTCACTAGAATGCATTTACATGTAAGGATACTGAAGGTTATGATTGCTTTGGTCGGGAGCAGAGGAGACAAGCAGTTCTAAGCATACTGTACTGCAGATTGCTTCCACTTAAGTTCCCTGCACTGTGACTCCTGTCAGAAATATGTGATACCTAGCAAAAATCTGTGCTAGTACTTAGTTGTAAAATCTGCTAGTAGAATTGTCTCAGGGAGATCAGAAGGCAGACAAGCCATCAGCTTTTGTTTCTTTTGCCCTGGCACCTCATGACAAGGGTTTTCAATGAATTTCTTCTGCCTCACAACTCTTCTTTAAGGTTATAGAGATCTTTTGGACATCTATGCCAATAGCAATCTCAAACTACTGGCTTAGACAATTGGATTAAAAAAGTATTCCTCTACATGTTTCAATTTTCAGACAAATCTTCATATCCTTCCTTTTCTTTTGGGCCTCTAGATACTGAATAGCTCAAACTTTGCTCTGATCTATACTGACCTTGTCTCGCAAGCCCTTAACCAGGGTTAACGGAGTCTACCTGATTAACGGAGGTTACCAGGGTTTACAGAGTTTAACCTTTGGTCAGCATTAACCTCCTAAATCTGTTTATTTCTGAGATGCTGAGAGTCTTTGATCATGTACTCCACATTTAATACAGTTTCATTGATGACTCCCATTGCCAAAGTTAACAGAAAACTGTTAAAAACATTAAGGGTTTTTAATCTTGTATTATCAGAAATGAAACTGCATTCTGCCTGGTGTCTGTCTTGCTGTCACTCATTGCTTGCAGTCTCAGAAGGAAGCACTGTTTATACTTCTGTCTTCCATGTTTTCAGTTTCAAATCTGGGAAGGTTTTTAACTTCCCCTTAGGAGATTTTCTTAGTTCTTTTACTATTTACTTGTAGTACTATGTGATATTCAGCCAATGCCTTCCAATGGTTGAAGAAATCTGTTCGGTATCTGTTTCCAGTTGACTCTGCATAATGACAAGAACTTCCTAATGTCCTGATCAGATGTTTAGTCTGGAATGCTTAGTCCTTCTCAGGCATGCTTTCCAATACCATATTGGATCCAAGGAAAGCTTCACTGGGAGCTCCAATTTCTGGTGAGAAACTTAATTTTCAGTGATGTAAAATTTTCCAGTACCCGCAACCCACAGTTGAATTCCTGATTCACTTAGGATCCAAGGATGTTCTAGGGCTAGGAGGTAGAGTGCCAGTGGGTTGTGGATAGGTTATCCTGTCATCTCATGATCTTGCTGGTAGTTCCCAGCTATCGTCTTCATTTGGGGTGGGGGGTGAATAACTAGAGTCTAAAACCATCTTTACTTTTCTCTCTTGCTTGTTTGTTTTGCTTATTTATTTATTTTAGTGCTGAAGAGAAATTCGGATTGAAAGCCATTAAGTTTGTGGCCTTTTATTTGTTGCCACAGCAGAGGCAGTGCACAGTTTCCACACATCCTCAAGCCAGTGCGTTCTTATACCAATCAACTCTCAGGTGGTAATGGCTGTCTTCTCCTACCACATATATCACCCTCTAATCATGAATCTTTAGGTGGAATATTCTGTATGATACTAGCAGTTCCTGCAGTCTCATTTGTTTGGGGGGGGGCTTTGGAAAGATCTTCTTTGGGAACATCTTTGTTCTTACTTTCATTTTATAGTACATTATTGTTGTTTACCTTTGTATGTCTGTTTACTGCTTATGCTACATATTGCTGTCTGTGTAAATGTTCTGTCTCCTGACTGAGATCTCCTGCTGTGTTGATTCATAACTCTTTCTGATTTTCTTTTAAATATATTTTTGTCCCTAGTATACTGGCAAAAGCCACATCTACTGTGAACTTAGACACTTTTTCTAATGCTGAAAGAGCCTTTGGGCAGGAAGTATTTCCTGGTAGTTACTCTTGGAGAAGCATTAGCTAATGCTGTGATCAAGTCTTAGGCTTTATGAATAAGGACTGTATGCAATAAGTACAGTAAGTACAACAAGTCCTGACAAATTTAGTTAATTGCTCAAATGCCAAATTACCTATGTAAAGTCAGACATTAGAAATGGATGCATCTTTATTCTACTAAGAGAGCGTGTCAATTATTTTGCTGTCTCTGCTTTTAGAAGACGATGTCTGGGGAAATTCTGTTTGACTCTCTGGGGTAGTATGGATTCATAAGCTTTAAAGATTTGTCTGCATGCACACTTTGTAGGTGATATCCACTTCTTATCACAGGATGCTATACGCTCCCTTGTTTTTGATGGAATCTGTTTTTGCCTTCTCTTTTGATGTTTTCTATAGAGATCTATTTTATTCCAGGATGGACTAATCTGTTTATATTAACACATTGTTTCAACTATTGTTGTTGAACTATTTCAACTATTCTGAAAACAAAAATATTTAACCAGTGCCATTTGGTCAGCTACTTTCATGTCTAATACATAAACAACTAGCTTTTACATAATAGTTTGTGTTGATAAATCTAAAAAAAAAAATTGAGGTAAAATATTGCTAATTCCATTCCATATGGTGCAAAACTGAGGCAAGAAAGGCAAAAGAATTTGCCTGAGGTCATTCAGTATTCCAGTGGAAAAGTCAGTGGAACATCTCCTGAGTTTCAGTCTAGTGATTTATATGCTAGCCTATATTGAGTTCCTGTAGTTGGATTCTGTAGTTCTTTTTTTAGAAAATCGCAGATCTTTCTTCAGCCAGTACTCATCATGAGTAGGTCCAAAGTAAAAGTATTATTGTATCAGCTATCAAGTAGGTTGATAACTCTATATTTGCATTATTCTTCTTGGACTGGCTGAGACCACTTTTTTTCTGTCACACAATGGCAAATGTCCAGTACATTGAAATAGGTGCAATTACAATAGAAATTAGTGTGAGTTTTTAACCAGGCAGCTTTAATAAGTAGGGGCTGCAAAGCCATGATGACTAAAGCAGTACTAGTTGTTCAACTCAGACAATTGATGGAATATCCTAGAACTGTTTTAATTTTATATGTTGACTTGATGTATAACCATAAGCAATCTCCCAAATAGCTAGAACACTCTTCCGGTTTCCATTAATTAAAGGGTAGATTTGTCTTCTAGTTGTTGGTGATAAGTCTATTTCTGTTTAGGATGTTCTATGTTTTGGAGAGCCCTTTAACAATCATAATAACCAAATGGGCAGTTGAAGTGCTATTCCCTAATGTCACCTCCAGATCACTTGCTCTTCTAGCCATCTGAGTGATCTTAAAATACTCTTTCACCTTGTATAGGATCACTGCCAGCTGGCTGACTGGTTTCAGAGGAACGTGCATCAGTTTGACTAACTCATGCTAACATCCAGGAGAAACTGGAACACAGAGATAAAAATCAGTTGTTAATTGGCAGAATAGATTCATTTAATCTCTGAGGAAAGAGAACATCAGTAAAAACATTTATTATATCTGATGCTGAGGCTGCATGGGTGGCCTTCCAGTCATAAGCATGACAGAATTTAATATTTATTCCAATGTACCTTTTCATTTCAGTTATTTTCTGGGAACTTTTTAGATTTCCATTATGGAAACAGGGAATTTGCTTCTCTCCATGCATTCTTCTTTTCATAGCCTGAAAGGAACTGTAATTTCCTATTAAAATATATATCTGATGTTCTCCAAAATTATGGCATATTTTGTCAAATGAAAATAGTGGGTAGCATCAAACTAAGTCTCAGCCCATAGCACTGTTCTAATCAGGCTTTAGAAGTCCAAGAAATTGTTCTATTTGAGAATTTTGACTTGGAAAATGAAACATAATACTGAGTATTAATGAAGGCCCAACCCAATCAACCTCACTGAAGTCATCAACCCAGTGACTAATGATGCTATGAATTCACAGAGCCTGATTAAAGTTACAAAGTGTTGTTTTAATGACCTTATGCAAGCAATTGGCAATTCTACACAGTTGAGGTGAATACTGTGTGCATATTTCAGGAAATAGATACATGCTGATATTTTAATAAAGCATAGTCGGATCTATTAAATAATAGTATGTATGAGCTCAAATACAGATGGCAGTTCTCAAGAGCTGATATATTATTTTGGGGGGATACTGGGTGTACAAATACCAGAATTTACTCTGAAGAAGAACATCCTCTAAATGCAAAGAACATCCACTGATATTATTAGATGTATTTATTTATTTGGGTATCTATAGCTCATATTGCATTTTGTGAACCATAAAATGATTCTTATTGTGAACAACCCTTTAATTTGGAAGATATCACTTACGTGGGTTTAAAACACTGGGGTCCTAATTTCTGGCATTGCTCTCTTTCCTTGGAGCCTGCTGTTGGATTGAAATCTATGTTTGGTGCCATACAGTTACTGCTGGGTTATCAAGTTGTATGCTGGTGATTCATATCTAAAATTATGCTCCTTTCTTTTTCTTTGTTTTAAATCACAGTTAAAATTATGAATAAAGCTACTTCAGGCTTTCTTATATGTTCCACTCCAGTTGAAGTGAAACATCTCCTTTGGTGCCAGGACATTGTAGAGATTTAAACTGGCATAGTTCCTCTGAAATCATCAGTCATTCCAGTGTACCAGAGCTCTGGATTGGGTCCTTGGTTTCACAAATTTAACAGATTTTTTTTTTAAATAAGGAGAAAAGAAAAGGATGACAGACATAAAAGATTTAAGAGAAACAAAATAGCAGCTTATCTAATCAAAAGCATATATGCCAATAAAGTCAACTATAACTGTCAAAAGAAATAAACAAAACAAAGCAAGAATTCTGTAATTTGACATGTTTGCTCGACAGATAGTACTTTTTGGACCAGCTCTTGTGTTGGTGAAAAGTGACATAAGAATATGAATACTGGTGGAGATTTGCTGATTTTACCCACTGAGAATCTGGTCCCTGTTATTTAAAATAATGGTTGTATTGGATGTTCCTCTTTAATTCAATAAGCAATCCACTTCTGAATTAAAAGGCTCTCAGGTTGTTTTCATGAAATCATGCCGGTCATAGCACAAAGTTACTATTGAATCAAGGTATCTTTGAATTGTGAAACTTTTCCTACTTGGATTTGTAACATAATTTTCTGTGGTTATGTTCGAAGTGCCAGCCATAAAAAATTTCTATTTGTTCTCTCTCTTGGGTAAGTCACCACTCGGGTGTTTATGAAAGGACCGATGTATATACTGTCCAAAAGGATTTGGTAGGGGGTAGATTTGAATCACAAAAGTGATTATGTTATTTTACTTAGGAAAAAGTCTTTTTTGTACACTTTTCCATATAAAAAAAGATAAAATCCTATGTAAATAATGTATTTTTCCTGTAATGAATGTTCCTTTCATTCTGCATTTCTGTATAATATTGGAAATTGTGTTTTTATTAGAAGAGGCATTGGATGGAAGCCAACAATTTTTTCTTTTAACTTGATATTTTGGGCTCTGATCTTTGTTAAAACTACAATGGCATGTATCTAGTACAGTCAGAGGTCATTTCTATAGCTACTACCATTTCCTATCATTTCTGGGGAATGTTTGTTTTCAAAACAAAGAATTGGGTTAAAGCTTAAGTATCATATTTCAGAACATATTTCAAACTGAAATTAAGAATGCTAAAACCTTTCCTTTAAAGGTCAGATGATATTTATTATTATTATAAAAATGATCTGTGATTTATGAATTTAACTTCTCGTAAACCTCCTTTGTAACAGAATATGCAGTCAGAAGCTTAACATTACATTGTTTTCCTTTGACAACGTATCCACGAGACCACTGCAGCTGTTCCTTTACTCACAATAGCAGATTAATTAACACAATCATATGCTGTTGGCTCCTACTCAATGAGTAGGTCTGCAGTGGGATAGATAGGTAAATCCTTTAAATGTGTATGAGATAAAGGATATACTATAGTAGTTTCATAACTAGCCAGTTTTGCTTCTGACTAGTCAGCCCTATCAGCAATGGTTCACTGACTACAGAAGCTGTGAGCTTACATTTCAAAGGCAGCCACACCTATTACAGAGCAATAATGCCTGAATCATTGCAAAACTCAAATATGTAAAAGCACAGGAACGCTCAGAAATCACCATATTTTGCTAAAATACAGGCAATCTGCTTCAAGCATTTTGAGTTTATAGAGCAACCAGGAAAAAAGAAGGGGCATTTTTGTTGGTTGCTTCATATTTTTAAAAAAAGTTCAGTCGTTGCTTTCCTAAATATCTCAATCTGGTCATTATTCACTTTTTACCCACTGTGTATTAGAAATACTTGTAAGCAGCGGCCATGGCATCAGTTTTAAGCACCAAAAGAATTTTTCATCCATTTCTCTGTGTGCTAATGAACATGTGAGCAGCTAAATCTCCTTTTCCTAAACAAACAGTCATCAGCAGCATGTAAGTATTTATTTGGCAACTTTAGCTGACATTTTAGTGGATGCTAAAACCTTTGTTACCAGTAATATACCTCGTTTTTTTTTTCTTTCTTTCTTTCTTTTTTTTTTTTTTTTTACTTTAAAGAGAAACATGCCCTTTTGGGGAAGGAGGTAAGCAGCAAGTTTAAGAAAATTTCCTTCAGGCTTTCCACTAAAATCCATGAGGAAAAATAATTGTATGCTTTGTTACATCGTTTACACAAAAACTGAGAGCATAGCAAACCACTACATTAAAATTGTCTCATTTAAGGGACAAAGAAAACTCGTTGTGAGACCTCTTTTCTGAAAAAAATGCTAGCTTAATATCATTGAGGTCCTGTCTTGTCCATGTGTTACTGCAGTTGAAGTTATGTGCTTTTATATATTCTGTGAGTTTTATGTAATGGTAGAAATATGTATTTTGATCATAGTAAAACATAAGAAGGAAGGAACATGACTGATTTTGATGGAGGGCTTTGCTTACATAGGAACAGCAGTATCAGACCTACAGATGGGAGAAAACCACGTTCGGAATCTTTTTGTGCAACACAGTTGTTCAAAAATAAACAACATGTTAATAGCACCCAGCTTTATATCTGGGAGTTCTTCTGAGTACCCAAAGCCACTATTTTTGGAGAGGAAGAAACAGAGCTATTGAGCTGGCTCCAGTTCAGTCAAAGATGATGGGAAGGAGATTCTCATAGAGAGGAGCTGGATAGAAAATGTCCGTAACTTCTCCAGGGTGCTTCCGTTCCTTGCTCCCTAATGCTGAAAGCAGAACGTGCTCTCAGGTTTTCCACTGTTAGTTCCCCTGACAGAAATAACTGTATGAAAAGCTTCTGCTGCCTTCAGCCTTCTGATTTCCCAGAATTTAAATACTTGCACCGGACAGCAGATTTATGCCCTGCAGAGTAGATGGCCACAGCATATTCTCCCTCAGGCTGATTGAGAAGGCCCTTGAGAAGATGGAGGTACAGCAAATGGTTGAGGAGGCTCCCAGGTCAGTGTAAGAGACCACGTGGAGTGAAACTGACTGACAGATGATAAAATTAGTTTATGTGCTACAAAAACTTGGTACTAGTGATACTGAACAAGGCATCTGGATGATGTACAACTTCAAGATGTAGTAGTACTACCTTACAAAATCCAGGGGGGTTATCTCATTTGAATAGGAAGGGGAGGTCCAAGAATTTTGGTGGAGAGTATTACTCAACAGGTGATATACTTTCACACCCATATTAATCGTAGATTTATAATACATTTCCCACTATATATATATGTTATTAGGTTCATTGTACAGTAAGCAGCTGAAAGCAAAGGAACTAAGTATCTTATTGTCAGCTGAAAAAGCAGTAGCTGCCAGTAATAAGCTCTTCTGAAAAATCAGTCACTTTTAACCATCCTGCCTAAAGTTGCAGGCTTATCTCACTACACTTTTGGATCTAGAATAAATGTCTTGACTCTTGATCAAAGAAACAAAAGACATCATCTTATATAGTGTCAGTGCTGGGAACTGTGCTCAGATGTGTTGTGATTTACAGACTGGATTTCAATTCCCTGTGGATTGCTCCAGTGCTATGAGACACAGGTGCTACAGAAGTTTTTTGAGCAGGCTAAAGAACATGTTTGGCCACTTGTCAGACTAAGGAGCATGCCCTGCCTTTCTCAGAAGGAGATTTTTCCTTAATTTAGTTTGTGTAATTACATTCTTTAAGCCTAAATTGTCCATGCAGTTTCAATTTGATACCATTTTCTTTACTCTGTGTTCAAACTCTCTGTTGTTTCAGGTTCTTTTAAATAATCATTGCTTTCTGTCCCTATGACAGGTGAAGGGGTGCCTTTGTAAACATACCTGCTTTAACCTCTGTTGGACTTTGCATTCTATTAATATAAAAGTGTTTGAATTTATATGATAAATATTAAGTCCTTTGTGAAATTTATCTGAAGATAGACTCAAAAGCTCTCCATCTTCTGTCATCCCAGCCCAAATTTAGGATCTGAAAAACTTTTCTTTTTTGGTGGATTGTACTTGTCCTGCCTAGTAGTTTCTATGTTTTAAGGGGCTCTCTGAATTTATGTTTTGGATTCCTGTTTTCCAGGACTTGCAGTGAAATAGTTGTAAATGTCTTTTCCTGTTCTGTGATGCAACAGCAATATTTTGTGGGGCTGTTATTGAACAATGCAGAAGAGCATTGGCAATGGATAGAGCTTTCTGGCACTGGGAATTGCTGCAATAAAGGTTCCTTGAGAAGTGTTTGAGAACAAAGAGGTACTTGATAAAAGCAAGCAAATGGACAGTTTAGAAAACAAGGTCATACAGAAGTCCATTGGTTTGTACCTGTGCACAAAACTGTGAATAAGGACTGTATTTTTTTTTTTGTTTCAAAATAAGATGTTTATTTGTATCAAGGCCACTCTGCAATAATAAATATTTCATTCAGTGTAACTTCGCAAGTGTCTTGCAATGTGCATTCTTATAACAATCTATATATGGAGTGACACAGTAGTATTGATCTGTGTGATAGCTTCTACCTGTGATGTTTGTCTTTTAGTCTGTCAGGTCATCTGTGCTGAAATGAGTTGAACATATGGCTTTAAATATTTAGGTTTACTGTAGACTACTTCAGGGTTGTTGTTGATATCATGGGGATGGGATAGGATTGGAAGCAAAGTGAAATGAGCTTTCTTGTACAAACTTTTCTGTAAGCCTAGAGAAGTAATTTTGTCTTTATATGCTCCAGTTTCTGCCGTTCTAAAATACAGATGAGCTTTCTTTGTTGAATGCATTGAGATCTGTGGATAAACATTTGTGCACAAAAGCTAAATGGTGGTGTTGCAGTGGTTTGTGGTGTGCTGAGCTTAGTGAAACTGAGCTGAGCCCCACCCCTCTGGTTTTTAATATTTAAACAGGATAGTTGACTATTTCCATTTTAAACTGCATCCAAAAACTATTTTCCGAGTTTGTGGCAGATGAAGTAGTTCACACTTTATCATCAGTTATCAAAACTTCAATTAACAGTAAGTTCATATTGGGGACTATAGAAGTTTTGTACAATTTTTTTTTTTCTCGTGAACAGTTATCATAAGACTTGATTATGCAAACCTTTCAGGCTTCTTTTTGGCCTTTGGATAAGGAAAATTAAGCTTTTTAATTTTACTGACCTAAACCAATTCTAATATACTCTTCTTTTAAATTAAGGGGATTTTTATTTAGTTATGAATTTGGTGAAAAATATCTTTGCACACAACTGTCCAGAAATCCCCAGAAATACTACTAAAATAAGCATGGTAGTATCTATACTTAGCAAAATTCTCTTTTCTTCAGATACTAACTGTAACCTCTAGCACTGGGAGGTGTGTTGTGCAAAAACATATTTCTTTAGAAATATATGTTTAGGAGTCTTTGAAAGATGACTGTCAGGGGTTGAGTCATCAGTGGCAAATGGTTAGATTCCCACAAAAAAAATTATTAACCTCTGACAGTGACCTTTATAATAAACCTACATTTTATCACAACATTTGTAAGGTGCAGGACAGACTGGTGTTGGTTTACAGGTCTGTCATTCACCACAATAGAATAGTGCTGTCCATGGCAGAATTACTTTACAGGTACATTGAGTTCAGTGCTTCTGTGTTTCCTATAATGGATATCTTGAAAAGTAAACAAATAATTTATTTCCTTAACATTTTTTCCCTAAAATAAATATTAAAGTTGTTCTTAAAAAGAAAAGAACCTGCTAAACTTAACAACACTATTAAATATGAGATAAGTGTAGAAGGGGAACAATTGCTTTGAGTTTAACTTCAGTAATTGAGCTTGAGGTTTGTTGCTTGCTCTGCTCCTGAAAAAGAATTTGAGCCTGAAAAGCATTCCTGCTTTTTCAGTTATGTTAGCTGTTTTAATATTAGTTAAGTTTTAATATAAGCTGTTACTTCTTGCAAATTCTGCTGTGCTTATGTCCTTAGATCATCATAGCTGTAACAACATTATTGCTATAAAATATAGTAGAGAACTGCAGTAAAATATTACTGAAACATATTCTACTTTTAAAACTGGATGGGGCTACTGTTGACATCAGCATTAAAAGGCCAAACTGAGAAGACACCATTACTGACACAGAGGAACATTTTGCCTTTTTTCATAGCGTGTTATTAGTGAGCCATGCCTTGTACATGTTTCCCCAAAGAGTCCAAAATTTCCACGTTACTTCCATTCCCAGCTTCTGCGTTCTGAAAACCCCACTGCGTTTAACTCGGGGACTCTTTCACAACTCATGAAGCACATAAGTTTCCCAAAACCAAATCCTGGTTTCGCTGAGCTCTAAGCAAAAATGCAGCTTAAACACCATGCTGGGTTGTGACTGGACCATGAAAAGCACCATCCAGTTCTCAGTGTTAGAGATGGAAAACTTTGTTCTCTTCCCATTCTGGTACTATGCTGGGAAGTGGGCTGATGTTGAGTTTCTGAGCTTAGACAGCTTTGAAATGAGGTGATGGTGGAGAAGAGATAGTAACTTTGAGGTACCAGAAGGATTTTCTGTGTCTGGTGGCCCAGGCTGTGAATGAGCTATGCCTGATGCTCTTCCTGAATGTGTCTGCAAGAAGTTACACTCCCAACAGCCCTGCAAGAGAAAGGACTGATTTGGCAATTAATCTCAGACTTGTTCTTTATTGCTGGAGGTCAGGGCTGCAGGGCTTCAGCAGCAGCTCTGATTTTTACTTCAACAAAATTTTTGTTGCAACTTAAGTGCTATTTAAATACATAGTTTTTTTCTTAATGGGTTTGTTAGTAGGTTGCTTTATATTTGAAATACTGACAAATACGCACTTCTTCCTTAGAAGTAAATGTTTTTGTGGTATGAGGTAGATGACTGATAAGATAAATGCCAATTTTTTCCCCATACAGGGTATATTCCTAAGGTTATAGGGACTGTAAAACTCATACGGGATACATACTGAAAATTAGCAAGATGGCCATTAGCTTGGTGGATGCAGAAGAATCATTTTTGGCTAGATGTTTTGGCATTTTTACGTTACTATTTCCATCTTGGTATGCAAACAGGAAACTGTGTTTGATGTAGGCTGTTGAAAAACAATGTTTGCATCCAACAGTCTTGCAGAATGCCATGGAGAAGAGCAGTGTAGATCTGAGGCTTGATGTGATATACTGTATGGTGGTGTACAGTACATACACCAGAAGAGTTTTGTTCAAGTTTCTTAATGGACTTTGACAGATTGTTTGTAGCTTAATTTACAAATGAATTTGATTAAAGAGCTCAATGAAAGAGTCCATATTCAAGTTTGGATTTGAAGTTGTGGTCTACTAAAATGAAATGGAGGCTCCCACATTAACACCTCTGGAAATATTTGATTATCTTCGTAGTTCAGGATTGTTTTCCACGCAGATACTCTGTGAAGTAAAAATGAATAACCTACCCCTTTTGCCACCATTATCAATGACAAGGTTTTTATTTGACTGTAATATTACAGGTGTTGTCATAAGCTGAAGTGTCTTGTGCTGAGTGGTACAGAGGTCTAGTTCAGTTATAGTTGGGTGATGAAGGACTGACTTTGTTCTTTCAGTTCCGATTTCTAACCCCAAAAAAGCCTCTTCAGGCCACAGGCTTTGAAGGAGCCATGGAGGGAGCAACAAGGCCACAAATGTGTGAAGACAGTGCCAGGAGATGTTTCTTTATACTCAGAAATAAATAAGTAAGATAGTGTGGACTTACTTGTTTTATGGTGCTGGAATAGATCCCTGGACCTCTTAGAGTTGTAGCAGGTAGGAAGTTAAATGAAGATTAAACTAAGGGC